>JAITYZ010001252.1:0-14630 GCA_027744595.1 Paronellides praefectus | reverse complement strand
TTATTGGTTTCGCTTTCTAGTTTATTACCAATGAATAACACGTTATGCAAGAAGGAGAAGAAAAGGAGTAGAGCAAAGGAGCAAAGAAAATGCAGCATCACTTATTTGGAATTCACAGGCTTTACTACTATCTATGTACTTTCTCTTCTCTCTCTCTTTTCCCAAACAACCACACACTCTGCATAGTTGTCAGATTGTATTAATAAAGTATATGTGCACCTCTGGATTCAGTTCAAGTTTGTGCACAGACTAAACCAAAAGTTTTGGATATTTTTTTTCCTTGTCTTCTTTTTGACTTTCTTGCGATCGACAAATCGAGCCTACCTCACTTGAAAAAATATCAGTTTCCACTACAATATCCTCAATGTCTACAGTCTACATGTATATCATACGTATAATGTTCAAGACGACCAGTATAGCATATTTCCACCAAATAATGAAGGTGGAAAAACTTTTGAATATTCTTAAAGGTGAAAAAATTCCAGATTAAACATTATGTTATGTAGACAGGTTTTCCGTTTTGTTGTCTCTTACACAACGTCACATGCAAGCCTTTTTTCTCAAAAAATTTCAATCCAAACTCTTCTTCCACTTTTACATTTTTTCCCCCCAAAAAATGTCCATCTAATCCAACTCCTTGTTCCCCTTGAATGCTTCTTCATTCTTCCATTCCATCAATAAAGAAAGGAATATAAAGCTTTTCCAAGTTTTGTGGACCGTGTGTGCATGCTGTGTACTTATAGTATGTAGTTGTAGTTGTGCATGCATGTGGCCACCAAGTAGTAATACATAGCACGCATATTATTTGCATCTGATGCACCGCACCAATCTAATTTTATGCTTAGTTCAAAGAAAAACGAAATTTGCATAATACGTTATGTGGAACATGACGTGGGTTATATGGCCCATGAAATCGGGTTGAACTGGAGTTTCCTTCTTTTTTTACTTTCTTACACATAACATGTCTGTCTGTCTCTCTCCTTGGGTGAGAATATGTAAGTGAGAAGAAGCAGAGTACGTCGATATCATGTCCCATCTTCCACTTTCATTTTTAATGTAATGTGAAATCATAAAATGAATATTTTCCTGCTTCCGCCCGCTACCCACCAAAAACTAAACATACATACTATAAAATGTGTGTTACATGCTATTACACACAATCACACCTTGTTTCAATTACATTATTTTTTATATTGCACACACATATACAAACACATTATATTACATCTAAAAAATGCATTCATGTTGGCAATCATCATCATGTATGCATGCCTACTACTATATAGGCTTGGCAGTATATTACTTTAAACGTCTATAGTAAATAGCAAGACGCTCGCATATCAGCAAACTAAATCTTTAGTTCACAGCTCACATTTGCATCATATCACACACTTGTCGATGAATTATCCTTCTTTTTTTAATGACCTTACCCCAGTGTTCTCTGGAGATATCTGGGAAGAAATAAAAAAAATTATCTGGAAGACCCCGTATGTCTCTGGATTTGGGTTGCTGGATCTGTGAATGGATTTCCTAAAGATCCATTTTTACCCAAATGATGGTATATATGCCTAACATCACGGAATCAGCGGCATTGCACTCCATAAGAAAAAAAATCATGTCAACCAACTTTACATTATACCCAAAGGGAAAAAATCTTGGTGATCGAAAAAGTGTGTGGTATATATGCATAAAAAGAGTATTTAATAGAAACTACTTTTAAAGGAGAAGATGAGAAGGGTAAAAAAGAAGGAAAATCCTTTTTATAGACTTACAACCTCTTTTCTTGCAGTCGATATATCCTCCCACCACCACCACAGCAATGAAAATTGTCTAAAAGGGTTGTTGAATGTTTAAACGCGCAAAAGACAAGGAGACAAGTATGCCGACGACAGTTTTTAACGGGAGGATGTGTGTAGTGTAGTGACTTGTGTGTTTGTATCGAGTTTGAATTTGAATACAAATTGAAATGAATGCATGCATATATATTGGAACTTGTTGGTAGATGGATGTATGTAAATTTAAACAGTAAAAAAAGGTCTTTCGATACTTTCAAAGGGAAATACAATTTTTTTTAAACTACACAGAAATCCGTCTTGAATGACAAAGTTGACTAATGCCTCCTTTCTGTGTATGATGAGAAGACTCAAGGTCTTGTCTTCAAATAATAATCTGTGTTCTTTATCTTAACCGTTTTTTTGTTTCAACAGCAGCAGCAGCAGCAAAATGTAATATACTTAAATTTAGACTTTTGTACAGGGATCCTATTCATTAAAAGGGCAACGACGACATGAATACATGTACAGCAGCTTAAAAAGTCAGAGTAATAATAAAAAACTGGGTAAAGGGGGAAAGAAAATGAATCTCTGTATCTATATATTTGTGTTATATCCAGAGTGGGTGTGTGCACTACTGCTACCAAAAGGAATAACTAACGTGCGTAATATAAATTGAGACAGGGAAAAAAGAAGAAAAAAGCGCATAGAGTTTACACAGTGTGTGTATTTGTATATAAGGTAGTAGTCATCCAGTCAAGTCAAAATAGTTAAGTCGAATGATTTTGAAAGAGATGCTTTTTTATAAGGATTTGATAACTCACACACTCTCACTCTCCAACACTTCGTGTTACTCTTATGATGATGATGCGGCTGTTCCCCTACTACTTACTTTACTACTACCACTACTACAACAACTGCTTTTGATTGTGAAAATGAATGAACGCCTTGTCGTGGGGACATGGAACTACTACGTTCGTCAGATCAGAAAAGACAGAGAATGAGTAGTGTGGTTCATTATGGATGTGATACAATCTTTTTTCCAAGCCAAGGGATTTCCTTGCCATTAATTGCCTGAGAGTTACTTCTGTTTCAGTTAAGCCCCCTTTTGTAAATACAAGTCATTATGGGAGTGCATAATAGTCTACTTCTGCTGCGTATCTGCACACAGAAAAAGAGAGGAAGATGAAACTTATTACTGTATCACAACTTGCTAGGAGAAAAAGATGAAAGACTATATAGTATAATAAGTATGGTAGGTATATATAAGCTTAGTAGAAAATTAATATGACGACATCTCATATGTCGCCTTCAGTAGTTATGTTTTGTCTCTCTGAATAATATACATTTCCTCTATAATAAATAGGGTTGATCATGTGTGTGTGTGTTGTGTGCGTAAAGATCTAATCAGGAATGATGCTGATGTGATGGCTTTTGAAATGAAAAGCGGCACACACACACACACCATGATTCAAAGTAATAATAAGAAATTCTCAAATAATACATTTTAAAATGTCTTGCCAGCAGTTAAACTGTTGTGCGTACATTACTGCTGACTTGTCTGCTAGCTTCAGAGAGAAAGACAAGCGGCTTTTGAAATTATTACACAAAATAATAATAATAATAATAATAATGTGTTGCAGTACTGTATATTACGAAAAGGGCGTACAAAAGAAAAAAGTGAAAGGGGACGAGGGAGAGGAGAAGAATGACAGAAGACGGGACGGAACATTTCAAAACGATTTGAGAGCCAATTCAGTATATTTTTTAAGTATTCCATAAACTATGCTTGATGGTGTCAATCCCATGATATCCTTAACAGCTTAGAGAATATTTGAAATTTGTGTGCACAGAACATATATACAACATATAAACAGCAGTACATCACATTTTAAAATAGAAAAAAGAGAGAAATGTTGACTTTTCATATCATTATATTGCCGACAGTGAAATGGTCATTGAAAAGAGAAAGAAGAGGGACAGAGCGAAAAAACTGTCTAGCAAGGAGAGGAGAACAAAAGTAAACTCTGTTGAAAAATGCTTTTCCTCTCTATGTGCAAGAAGTGCATTTTGCTATGTATATTCCCTTATATTTATAACATCTTATAAATACTTGGCAATAAATCTTTGAATAAAAATGTACATTGTAATATAAAAAAGGGAAAGAATCTAAAGGCAACTTTTATCACGCTTTTGAATCTTTGTGCAAAGTTGAGTGTGCTGTATGGCTATGCACACTATTCACAGTAATAATACAAGTGCGTACACAAAAGGACTCTTTCTTATTTTTTGTTGAGTTGCTCCGTACTTTCAATTTCTTTAAGTTAGATGGTTGCTTTGATCTGCCATTTTTACTGCTCGTATATATGTATTTGTGTATATGCTGGCATTATGTATTTGAATTATGCATGCATGTTAGGCATTGTGAAGGAATGCACAATCATGATATCTTGATGATGATGATGATGCAAGGGGCATGTGTGTGTGATATTAAAAGGGTGTCGGTAAGTTATGTCGATAAGCATCAAGTCAAATTCAGACGGTTTTTCCGCACAACACTTTGATTCAAGTATGTGCATCCTTTTGTGTGAGGAGCAAGCGCGTGGAAAAAAAACCCAGGAAAAGTGAAATGCATTGTATGATTATCTGTTTTGTGTGCGTACACGTACCTTTACATACGCACTCATAACAATTTTCTAGACACATAAGCACACTCACATACTTGTATACACATACACACTTTAATTCAAAAATCTTTTAAATCAAACACAGACACACGCACATGCCATCCTCCACGCTCCCCTTGTGACTTTTTTTAGAGACAGAAAGCCAACAAGCATATCTTCTTTGGTAGCTTAAATAAATCCGATGATTTACGGTTTCCCAACTTTTCCCGGAGTAAATATATTTCTCCATTCAGATTCTGTGTGTTTTTAATATTTCCTTTTTTTACTATTGTTCAGCAACCTTCAACCTTCCGGATAAGCACATTTTGGTTTTTCTTTTAAAGAATTGAGAGTTGCCACTTAAAGAAACTCAACCCTACTCACAACACAATGTTCTTTTTTTCTAAATCTGACAATTTGACAATGGTACACATTCACACAAATAACAACATAACGGCCTGCTCTTGCAGGGATGGTGCAAGGAAGCTAAAAAATACTATCATTTTTGTGATGGGGCTTGCTATCTGATGTGCATTTATTTTTATTTTTTGGCTCTTGGCTTTGGTTCGACCTTCGTTTTAACTTTCTAGTTAACTTCCAAGCCCTCTCCAGTGTGTATTCTCTTTTTCTGCGTCTCCCCAGCTGAAATTAAATGGAACGAGATTCGAGGACGATGACGAGGATGATGATCATGATGATGAAAATGCATCAGCTTAATTGCTATTGCTGTTGAGTGGATGCGGAAACATTAATATCATCATCATTAAAACCATATCAAACCCTATCCGCCTCCTTGCCTCCAGCAGAATGTATTTATAGTAGTGTAATATGTATGTACCCCAACCACTCTATAATATCCACTTGTGCAATTACCAACAGACATTTATGCTGCCAAAGAGCAGCGCCATTTATTTATCAAAAATTAAGAGGAGGCTCCTCCGTTTATGTTATCAGAGGTTGCTTCCTAAAGGATCAGCCTCTATGTATAGATCCCCCTATTAAGGAACAGCAATACTGTTTTTAATATCATCATCATTAAAACCATATCAAACCCTATCCGCCTCCTTGCCTCCAGCAGAATGTATAGTGTAATATATGTATGTACCCCAACCACTCTATAATATCCACTTGTACAATTACCAACAGACATTTATGCTGCCAAAGAGCAGCGCCATTTATTTATCAAAAATTAAGAGGAGGCTCCTACGTTTATGTTATCAGAGGTTGCTTCCTAAAGGATCAGCCTCTATGTATAGATCCCCCTATTAAGGAACAGCAATACTGTTAAGCGGAACACAAATGTTTTTAGGCTGAAGTTAAATTGTTTGGGAGTTGTGGTGTATGTATATACAGGCACGTGTATAATATATTATGTTGCAGGGTGTTTTAATTTTTACCTTTTACCATGCATAATATTTTTCCCTTGTCACATAATCGTCATTACACCACACACACACAAAATTTATCTGGAATGGTAAATCACCCAAGCTCAACTCTTGCTGTTGTATAATAATAGTAAGTAGATATATAATGGTTTATTAAACCAACAAGTAAAACAAGAGTTTATTGCGGGTCACTGAACCAAAAGTTATACAAAAGACACTTCAATAAATATTCCTTTTGTCTAAAGAAAATGTAAGTGTGGTGTACTTATTTTTTGATCAAACTATAAAACATCGGTGCGTGTGTGTGTTTCTGTGCGTAAAAAAAGAAAAGAATCATCTTTCACGAGTAAAGGATATTGTGCCATTATCTCATAGTTATAAATAAGCTGATTCCGTTACTGGTGCGTGATCTGATAAAAGTTTCACTAAAAACGCACCTCTCTCTCTTTGTTCAATAGCTCTCCTTACATATAATATGCACTGCTTCGTGTGCACTCTCCTCTGTCTCTGAACTCTGCACTCTCTTTTCCAGTTGAGCTAAAAAGCTATTAATACTTGGAATGGACATTCATAAATGAGAAAGTAAATATATTTATTTACCTAAACCATTACGGTCATATGGAGAAGGCTGGACTGGACCAATGACTACCGGCTCACTCCATGGCTATTATACAGTGATATACGGATACCGCTGTTAGAACCGGAACCTGGCATATGAACCTATTATATGTATAGCTATATGTATATAATAACAATGTCGCACCAGAGAAAATCTCATCTCATTCCACCACACTCCATATTTCCATTATCATCATCGTCATCATCATCATTCTCAGTGTAGTGTTCTGTACATTCCACAACCAATCTGTGCTGTGGTGGTGGTCACACAATGAACACAAAAAAGCTAACTACTACTATGGAAAAAGTAAACAGTGAACTGACTCTGAATTTTGTCTCTTCTTCTTCTTGTGGTGGTGGTGTGTGCTGCTGGTTTGTTGGTATAGTGGTGATTGTGTTTTCACCAAATAAAAGTATATGTGTGTGGGTGGGAGGACAGCAAGAATAGTACAATGCTAAACACTGTTCTGTCACAGTTAGCGCTATAAATCTTAATTTTCTTCTTTATGGTGACGGGAACCAATAAATACCATTGTTTCCATTCATTCACTCTTTCTCTCTCTTCTTTTTGCCCTCCGCTCAGGATGCTGTGTATTTGTAAAAGCGTCGCGTGTGTAATCTTAATGCGCGAAAATTTTCTGCAATGAACAAACAAACAGCAGAGAGCTGCTTTGACTACTACCTACTTATCAAATCATTTGGGCGGCTTCCTCCTACCCAACCGACATACTTTCACTTTTACCATTTATATCATTTCTCCCCGTTATAAAAGGCTTATAAAAGTATTATCATCATTTCATCATCATCACCACCAAAGATTCCACAACTAAATGCCTTACATAAAATACTACTACTCCCCCGTATACACAATTTATGCGGGTTTTATGCAGTTTACTCTGTAGACAAATCAACCATGAAACTTGTATCAAACTCTTTGGATGATCAATGAACAAAAGTTAAGCCTAAAAGAGGATCTATCCATGTATACCACCCACTACTATTACGACGACGGCTACTACCACCGTAAAAACTGACAAAGAATAATTTTCCAATAACAATCGACCATCCTTTTGTGAGTCAGTGGAACAATAAAACAGATAGCATATCCTGTTATGAATTTTGCTCAAACTCCAGTTTTGTTTCAATATCTTGTTATTATCACAGATATTTTTGCCCATGTATTTATATCCCATCTCATTCTGCACCGTACAAACTGAAAGCTTACTTTCACAATAAAATCTTACCAGCCAAAAATATATATATATTTGTACCTATGTAACATAATGTGTTCTCAACTTGCCGAGATGAATAAGGAAAGGGAATTGGGAGAAAAGTGGAATAAGGAAAAATGTAGGAATTAATGTAGGGCTATTCAATAACGAGCAAAAGGATTTTTGAGGGAAAGCAAAAGGATGAGAGCAACTCTAGTTTTTTAGAACAATTTTCAAATCTGAGCACGATTCCTTGAAAGCCGATGTGGGAGGATGAGGGCCACAAACAGCACAGCTACTAGTAGCCTACATACGCATTTAACACACAACAGGATAACAATATAATAAATTGTATTATAAACATTTGACATAGGATAAGCAGGAAAATAGACAAAATGCTCTTGTATTTGTTTTTTTCTGGGTAAGAGAAAGAGGCAGCAGCAGCAACTCATCATTGTTTAGCTTGGGATTCTTCCGATGATTACACCCGCATAAAAATACAGTAATAATAACAATAATAAGGAGATTCACTCATGCAAAAAAATATTGTTGGTGGAAGTATAAAAATGAAGAAAAAAAACTTTATATTTTAAAAAGATACACAAGACAAAACTACAAGTTACGAGAAAGGAACAAGTGTATTTGATTTATTTTTAGTACAAATATAACAATATATTTTTAAAGATTTTTTTTACCGCAGGGATGTGATAAGAAAATAATAACGATAATAATAAGAAAAAGTTGTACACTGATTTGTTCCGTATATACATACTTTACAGATGTTTCCTAAAGAAAGGGAAACACCTACATTAATAAGGAGATTCACTCATGCAAAAAAAATATTGCTGGTGGAAGTATAAAAATGAAGAAAAAAAAACTTTATATTTTAAAAAGATACACAAGACAATACTACAAGTTACGAGAAAGGAACAAGTGTATTTGATTTATTTTTAGTATAAATATAACAATATATTTTTAAAGATTTTTTTACCGCAGGGATGTGATAAGAAAATAATAACGATAATAATAAGAAAAAGTTGTACACTGATTTGTTCCGTATATACATATACTTTACAGATGTTTCCTAAAGAAAGGGAAACACCTACACACACGCTATAGCTATCACACAAAAGTTACATACAAAAAACTAATATTATATTTTGTTAGCACAATGTGGAATTGTTTAGAAAATGATGGAAAAAATGAGAAGTATATATACATTTTCTTCTTTTTTGAACAAAGACGTTATAGAGAGCAGACAGGTTTTTGCTTTTTTGTCCTAAATTACACAATGCTTTGTGGTGTCCAGCCAGGCTGTTTCTTTTCCATTTTTAAAAGAAGAAAAAATGATGCAGTAACACTGTCCAAAGTCGCTTATACATATAAGTAGGGAGAGAGAGAGAGAGAGAAAGCAGGACAGGTGCCTTCTTTCCGGCTGATTCTTCTCTGTTTTTTCGTTGCTGGAGGCTTTGTAATTCACTATTCTTTTCCCATGTGATTTGATCAGATAGATTTTTGAAAAAATACATCAGCCAATTCTCAGTTCTCTGACCTCATTTGAGACGATTCATGATTTTTCCCTTCGTCTGATCTCCCTTGTGTCATTCGCCGTGTGCATTGCCACTGATGTCCGAGCTCGTCGGGGTAAGTAAAAGTGAAAGCACACACACACACATTTATATGACAGCATGGCAGCATTACTACCACCGACAGAGCCAGGGCACACGTATATAAGTAAAGTGCTTTTTTCTTCTTTTCTTGTTTTTTTTTCTTACAAGAAAAATGGAAGATGATGTGGTATAATGCTTTTGCTGTTCTGTTGCTCGCTGCTGCTTCTGTCGGTACGTTTGTTACTGATTGTATGGAGGAGACTGCTCACTGAGCTTACTGGGAGATATCTTTTTTGGCCTTGGATATCGGATATTTCAAAAGGCTTTTTTTCTCAAGATGAAATCAAAAATCAAAAGCTTACGCTTTAGTAAGCACACCAATCTTACAAACGTACGAACAACCACTCACATTTATAAAAAACATGCCATTATTTTATACCATTAATAATATACCTTTTCTATATAACGTGCAAAATATATATCTTATTATGACCATCTTTAAAAACACTTTTCTTCCGAACAAATAAGTAGATAATCTATTTGGAATTTAGAAAGCGAAATAAATGTTTAATATGGATGTATTTTGGGTCATCCTTCATGGCAGAGAGAGAGAAACTTTATTGAACTTGTTCTTTTGTTCTGAAATGGGTTAGGACGCTGATAATTGCCGTCATCACAAATACAAAAGCCATGTTTCTAGAACAATTCCTCATTAATTGTGTGCTGTGTGTGTGTGCAAGCACTCATCCGGAATGAAAATTTGATTGCGTATATATTTTGTCGATGGCTCATATATGTAATTTAGTATAGTAAATGCAATGTTCTCTAATATGCATGTCGACAAAACATTTTATAGTAAATTTTATCATTTTGTACATATGTACAACTGTGTGTGTGCGAGAGAGAGAGAGTAGGTTATAGATTACAGCAGCACACAGCGGTGAAATTGATAAAGATATATAGTTTGTGTTGTAAAATATGGGTTACAAGTTACAACTGAATCTGGTGGTGTTGGCAAACTTATTTCGGGTCATCCTTCATGGCAGAGAGAGAGAAACTTTATTGAACTTGTTCTTTTGTTCTGAAATGGGTTAGGACGCTGATAATTGCCGTCATTGCAAATACAATAAAAGCCATGTTCCTAGAACAATTCCTCATTAATTGTGTGCTGTGTGTGTGTGTGTGCAAGCACTCATCCGGAATGAAAATTTGATTGCGTATATATTTTGTCGATGGCTCATATATGTAATTTCGTATAAATGCAATGTTCTCTAATATGCATGTCGACAACATTTTATAGTAAATTTTATCTTTTTGTACATATGTACAACTGTGTGTGTGTGGGAGAGTAGGTTATAGATTACAGCAGCACACAGCGGTGAAATTGATAAAGATATATAGTTTGTGTTGTAAAATATGGGTTACAAGTTACAACTGAATCTGGTGGTGTTGGCAAACAAAACTGTCTTCGTGTTTTGTGTGAAAGTCTGTAGGGAGAAAACTGAGTGTGGATAACATTGTCTAACCACACTATAATATCTGCAATAAATATACAATGTAGTATTGAATTAATTTCAAAGAGCAGGACGGATAGCCCATGGCTTTTTGTGTATACACTTTGTATCGCAAAAGTGAGGTGAGCTGCTGGGAGTGCAAGGAGCGGATAGAGCTAGGTACTAGGTACCTAGATTGATGTTTATTCACTCATTTGCAAAACCGTCGACTCAAAAACTTGCACCTATCCATTTATGTCAGAGAATAATTAAAGCATGATGTGTAGGTAATATGTTGCGTAGATCTACTTCTCTTTGTAGATTACGTAATTAATGAAACCAACCCACTTACACTACTTTAATCACTTACTGCGCAGGTACATTGCCCTTACACAAGTAGAGATGCAATAATAATACTGGTACCTATGCTTAAATTTATATTTTATGGTAGTATAATAATTGTACGTATATACATATGTACGTAGCACATAGTTTCTAAATTGGAGAGAGATTTGAAGTTACCCCATTTATTACCCCACATCTCATTTTTTTGTTAATTGAAAGGACCTTTACATAGAAATACCTTTATCAGTTAACATTGAGCTATAGCATGATGTGTAGGTAATATGTTGCGTAGATCTACTTCTCTTTGTAGATTACGTAATTAATGAAACCAACCCACTTACACTACTTTAATCACTTACTGCACAGGTACATTGCCCTTACACAAGTAGAGATGCAATAATAACAGTGGTACCTATGCTTAGATTTACATATTATGGTAGTATAATAATTGCACATGTCTACATATATACGTAGCTCTATATATTTTTTTAAATTGGAGAGAGATTTGAAGTTACCCCATTTATTACCCCACATCTCATTTTTTGTTAATTGAAAGGACCTTTACATAGAAATACCTTTATCAGTTAACATTGAGCTACAAAGTAAAGTCAAGTGATACTTTTTAAAAACAAATATTTGACACAATAATAATAAGACTAACATTAACAGCAACCTTTTAGATAAAAAAGTAGTTCAATCAACTTCAGTTTTTTTAGTTTGAAATAAAAATAATAACAGGAAAAAATATACCGCTGTGTTTGGAGGACAAAATAAAAGTTCAACAATGCACAAATAATATGGCATGTCCTCTTGAGTTTTCTGATTCTGTCATGAGTGCACCTTTCTCAATTTACCTAAAAGTCATGTTTTCGTTTCGACACACACAAAGCTAAAAAACAGTCAGTGGAGCATGATGATAGTCGTATTGACTTGTGTGCATGCATGTTAGTTTTGTTTTGTGGTGTGAAGAAAGGATGTTGTACATTCAAGGTTTCCAATTTCCAAAGCAAAACCATCAATAGTGTAGGTACACTGAACATAGGTATATCTCCCGTATAGCAAACAAACATATATCAGAACGTATAAAGTTAAAACGACACCGATGAGCAACTTCTTGGAATTATATATACCCAAAGCACAGATGCATGAAACACTGCTTGCTTGCTGCTTCACAATGCAATTCATTGTTGAGCAGAAAGAGAGTCAACAGGGATTTGGGTGTGGGGTGCAAGCAGATGGATTTTTATTTTTAAAAAAATGATATGCTTCTCTAACATTTTTAGACGGATCATATATTGTCGCGTAAACTGCATTACATCATCATAATACTATTCCAGCTTGTGCATCTTTTGAATCAGTTAAAATTGTATCCATATTTTTACATTATTGGTTTTTACGCTTGCTTGCCCACCAATTCACCGTACACTACTACTATACTCTATCGATGGAAAAGATGGTGACAGATTTTTTCTAAATCACTGCCCCTGAAAACTTTATTTCTGTTTTTATATGGCTGGTTATATTGCATGTGTACGTATATAATGTATACGTTCGCCCTAATTTTAAAAAGCAAGTTATTGTGAATATGTATTCTGCTGTGTATCAATTGCCTCTGTTAAAGTCATAAAAGCGTAACAAATTACGTTGGTAAAATTGGGTAAAATCAAATTAGGAAACAGTAGGAAGCTTCAAGTTGAAACGTACGAGCTTTTTTGTAATAATCGTCACAATAATAGCCAGTTGTAGTGCATACAATGAAAATCCATGAAGCATTTCTTTTTTTTTACAAGGACGTATGTAGGTATGTTTGTACGTATAAATGTAAATCGTATAAAAAATGCATTCACTATTTTTTTCCGTGAGATTTTTTTAATTTAGAAAAATATAAACCATAACATGCTTAAAACGGAAAATAAAATAAAATAATCAGTCCTTTTCACTTGTGCGGGTATAATTTGCTAGAGCTGCATGACATGACAGGATAAAAAAACAATGTATACTTACTTATTATATAGAACACACAATTCATCATTCACTCTCTGGTTTTTTTTATTTTTTAATCTCAAAATAAACATCAAAGAAACAAAAAAATACTATAACAGCCTTGCATGAAAAAAAGGAAGAAACATAATAATAGCTACATATTTACCTACCTACATGCATGCCATCATACCGGGTACTTGACTAAAAACAAGAGGAAAAAGCGGGTTATTTGTGGGATAGGACACATACATATTTTTACAATAGGTATGTTATGTATCATGCAATGCAGCTCTCATTCACTCACTCAAACTAAAAGAAAAGAATTTGGATAGATGAAATATGTATATAGCTATGTTGGATAGCACACATACATATTTTTACAATAGGTATGTTATGTATCATGCAATGCAGCTCTCATTCACTCACTCAAACTAAAAGAAAAGAATTTGGATAGATGAAATATGTATATAGCTATGTTGTTGGAGGAAGAACACAAAGGAATTTTCAAATTCTTTTGAAAAAAAAATTCCTACAAAAAAAAGATTGCAGAGCAGTGACTTCAACAGTCACTCATTCCAGTTTTTTCCTCTTTTTTCTACAAGTGCGCATTGTTATCTAATACTTCATCCTCAACCAATGTAGTAATTAGGTAGGTATAGCTTTTGTTTTTATCTTGTGTTTTTTGTTGGAGTATTATTGCACAACATCTTCAGTTTTTTATCCTTTGCAAGGGAATGTAGTTCACAAGAATGAATGTCGGGTTTGTTGGAAGTGCTCCACAAAACTATGCACTCTTTGATTTTCTCATTCGTCATCATCCTCTTCCACCACCTCTATACCATCCGGGATAAAAAGAGAAGGAGAAAGTAGGGAAGATCCCTTCAAAGGGAAACATGTCTTTAAAAAAATTCTGTCATGTCTCTTTAATGATGCTGTGTGTAATGCACACATATTGTATATAGTACATACATACCATATTTTTTCATCATTTCAACTCAAACACACAAACTTACTCAGTTTACCTAGATTGAAGAGGGAAAAAAATAAAAAACAAAAAGTTAAAAAAATGTGATGTGGGTTTTTTGTACTTTTTACAAACAAGTGAAAAATGTTGTACTTTAGAGAGAGATAGTGAGAGAGTAGTAAAAGCAGAAAGTGTAGAGTATAGTCAGTGCGAGAAAAAAACTTTTTTTCTTCTTCTTCTTCATCCTTCCTAAACTTTACCACAAAAATATTTCCTCTCCTTCTTTTTCAACAGGAAACAGAAAATAGAATTATTATGAATGAATAGACATTTGAATAGTTAAAAAGTGCTTTTTCATGCATGCAAAACTATATGCACACGTGTTTTGTGTGTGTGTGTGTGTATAGCTGGTTATATTTTTGGAGGGTATTTGTGTGCAGTAAACCCAAACAAGAGTTATTATTGTTGAGAAAAAGTCAAGAGAGAGAGAGAGAGGAAATAAGAAGGAAAAACTTGCCAATAATAGAAACTTTGGTTTTCACTGGAAGCGGTGCTAGTTTATTGTTGTTCAAGTGTATGTATT
>JAITYZ010001250.1:0-19062 GCA_027744595.1 Paronellides praefectus | reverse complement strand
TAGTAATAGTAGTAGTAATAGTACCTAATAACTAAAAAATATATAATATGCAGGTATATTGTTACTCTGCGTATCGGCTACATCATTCATATTTTATAGTTAAAAAATAGAGTACAAGTATATCTGCACTTGCTGGTATTTTTTATAATTCAATACCATAATTGTGCAAAAGACCAGACTGAAAAAGAGAGAACTCTGCTGCTGTATTGTTGTGCTTTAGAGAATACTTGAAATGAGACAAGCCGCTATAATATGTGAGTTTGTGTGAGTGTATAATATCGAGTTTTTTTTGGGTAAGTGCTCAATGCACTTTGGCATACAGAGATAAATTTGTGTGCCAGATTCTGCAAAAATGATAAATGTCCTTAAAAGTTTTGACCATGCATCCCATTACACCCAATGATGTGTATACAGTAAGTAGAGAAATGTTATATTGAATGCAGCGAAATAAAGAAGACTCATATTTGTATGCTGACTTTGTTACAAAGAAGCGGAAAAACCGGCTGGACTATTTATCTAAACAAAAAAAAGTTTTATGCTGTCTTGCACAAAGATTTGCATTTCATATATATTCCGGAGGAGTTAAATACCATTTTTTTTTAAAGGACGATCGATGTCAAGAGTGATTCATGCTTACATTATATGCGCATACACACACACACTTATTACTGTGAAGACATCATCATGACTGTCGTCATCATCAGCGGTGCTGTAATTGAATAACTTTTCTAACTTGCAATATTATTGTAAAAAAAATAATAGTACGCTTGGCTTGGCCTTTTTTATTTAAATGAATGTATCTCCTGTACTTGAAATGCATTTTTAAAGATTTATATAATATGAAGAAGAAACCGATTTTAAGCAAGTTTTGTTGGTAAAATAATTCGGTCAAAAGGTAGCATACATTTATCATCAAAACAACAGAGTGTATAATATTCGGCTTGCAAGGTCTTGATGAAAGATGAAGGCATACATGCCTATTATAGTTATTATAACTCGATTATCATACAACATTTTTTATGAATTAATTTGGCACAGGTTTAAAAGTTTACGCATAAAATACAACGGGATTTGTTTCAAGTGTAAAGGCGATCCAAAAAAGAAACACATTGTACAAAGGTAATACATGGGGCGTATTGAGATGATGCTATAGTGTTTGCATTTGATGTAAAGCCCTTTCTCCTATTTACTGCTTGTAATCTCTGTATCATTATTAAATCATTAATCAAAATCAATGAAAAAAAAACTATTATAAACTTACAACTAGCCTGTGAAATAGTTTTGGGAGATTATTGCTTGTTAAATACATAATAATTGTATTTGCTTCTTTAAAAATTCTAGTTTTTTAGAAAATAAATTCTATTGCTGACCATCAATAAAAAAGCTATAAAAATAATGAATGTTAATCTTTAAAGAATTATGGTCGACCGTTACACTTGAAACATTATAATGTATGTAACAGCACACGTATACTATACGCATAGCAAACAGCAAACAGAAATACCTCTGTGCATTACTGACCCAGTTATACACGTTTCAGTGCATTGAAATACAGTGCATTAATATATGCATCTATCTCAAGCCACGTCGATGATTATTAAAGAATGGATTAAAAAATGATCTAATATTTTGTTTCAGGGAATGCTATTTCCTAACTCCTGTTAACCTAGACACAAGTATTTATTTTTCTAAAATAAAATATCTTGTTGATCTATATTCCTCGTTCAGCCTATGTGTGTTTGCTCAACCTGCACACAGACATATACAAAAAAAAATCTTCTCTCAAATACTACCACACAGGCAGGCATTTCAATTGCTGTTACAAATTATAATAATCAATACATGCCTATTTCGATTCAAATGAGTAAGCAAAGTAAAACATTACCATATTTCGTGGTAAAATCACAGAAAAAAATGGTTTGTTGCACAGCAAACGAACCGACTGTGCCTTGGCCACGTACAACAATGTCGAGCATAGTATAAAATATATGCATATTGTATGAGATCTCATTTACTCACTTTCATGATGATGATGATGATGATGATAAAATATGATGAAGAAGCTCTCAAAGCTAAGTAATGCTTTTTATCTTGAAAATGAACCTTCCTTACTTTCCGTAACAAAGCCATAACGTCCTCATCATCATATATTTTTCTGCATATCATTATTGTGATGTTGAATGAGTTAGTGGCTTACAAAATAGAAAATGAACGTTCTTGGTAAAAATGCGTTTTTTTGTTTCTGACTTCAAGGCATTATAATGATGATGATAATAATCATAATATATACGCTCAAACTTTTTAGGGGAATAATGCATACAAACTCACACATACACTTATATATTTTTGTGTCCGCATTTTCGGACATGCAACGATGATTTATGAGTGTATGCCACTGTAGCATGTAGCATTTTTAATTAAAACTCATGTAGAACAAAAGATGCATTCCTAGATTATCTGCTGATGTTTCCCTCTTTTCTCTGATCTAGTTTTACACAATGTGTGTGTGTAGGTATGTATGTATTTGTGTACAAAAAAAGTGTGTGTTTGTGCAATTTCCCGTAAACACTATATTTTAGGTATATTTATACTTAACAATATTTTCCCTAAAACAACTTGAATTATGCATATTTATGAAAATGTTTGTAAAGAAAACACCAAATCAAACCGTTCAGGATCCAACAAAAGTTTACAAACGTTTCCACACGATAAGCATCGATGAGAATTCGTTCTTTTTTTTGGCTTAAAAACACAGTGCAAAAGTATTGCTGAGAAAAAACATGAGAAATATTTTTTTAAGCTTCAAACGTAACAAGTGACTTCTTTCTTCCTTTGTTTTCTTCAAATCCAACGGTGAATCCAGTGAGATATCCAAGAAAATAATATTAATAATCGTTTGCAAAACGGTTTGTTTTCTTGGCTTTGTTTCACAAATTTTTGCCACAATTTTTCACAGTCAAATATTTTTTTAAACAAAATCCGATTCAGTTTGTAATTTTATTTCTTATTTTTTTCAGCAACCACAAAACTTTTTTCATTACATTTCTTTATGAGCGATGAAAACAAATTCGAAAACACAAAAATCTCCCAACGTAGCTTGTTATTTTTTTCTCTAAAGATGCTTATATCTATATATCTTCTTATTAGGTAGAATTTTTGAAAAGAACTTACTGTGGAAATGTTGCGATTTCTTGTTTCCAAACAAGAATTGCATAAACTGCAAACAAAAACAATAAAAACCGAATGGCCCTTGAAAAGGTCTGGCGTGAACAACAGAAAGAGCTCAACTGAATTAATGGGCAAGTAGTAGACACCTTTTTATATGGGGCTTATAGACAAAAGGTATGACCAGATGAAGACCTGTTGGGGTTCCTTTGTATAAAACGATTCTTTACAGTGCACCAAGTTCATATATACGCTTTGCAGCAGTTTTTGCAGGCCGTATTACTTTCCCCTTTCGCTAATGTTAAGGCATCTTGAAAGCATTTATAGCGTTTGCATGGCACACAGGTGTGTAAAAAGGAGTGCGCTATTACCTTTACCTTGGGAGTCTCAGTAAGGCACTACTGTAGCAGGGTACCCCAGCCATACATTCCATTGTGCTTTCCTTCTTTATGAAAATAACGATGATGCTCTTGTTTTGTATCAAACAATTACAACAATGCCTTTTGCACACGCTATATACTGTATGAATGAAATAACATGTGTACATTCATATAAATGTGAGCTTTATAATATGTTCTTAGATGAACTTGGCTACAAAAAAACAAAAATATTATATTAAAAGTCAGTCAGTCAGTAGAGTAAAAAGTAAAGCACAAAAATCCTTTCTCTCTTCAACATTTTAAATTATCAAAGCACGTCTGAATGCGATAAATCCTTTGCATGCATTTGTCATTTGAAATCGTTGAAACAGACTCCCTTTTGTGAAGAGCAACTGATTTCAATTCTAAAATTCTAATCCTACCATATTAAATTCTTTATTCTATTACAAGTGTATCATTAAATTGCATCACATTAACGAATTTACTTTTCACTCTTTTGTAAAATGTGTTTAGAAAAAAAACATTTTCAATGGCTTCTGTACAATTATGTAGGTAGGTAGTCAACAGTTTGAAACTTTTTGGTACTTGATTTTAATACTATAATTATTATTACCACTGCTACTACTACTACAACTAATGCAGTGTAAGAAAAATAGACCTCCATTTTTTGCTTGATTGCATTTTATGTATCTACATATTATCCATTTTTTCTGCAAAGAGGATGTGGATGATGTAAACTGTGTGGTTGGTTGGATTAAATTACATACATATGCACATCGACAAGTTTAGAAAACAAGCTGTTGCTGTGTCTGGCTATAATTTGTTTAAAAAAAAGTATTTTATTAACAATATTAACATTAGGATATTAGCCATTAAAGGTTTGATGTTTAGCGGTTTCATAGTTTTCTAATTTTATGTAATCTCTATATTATGTACCTCTTTTTACTAGTCCTTTTTGCTTCTAGCGTCACATTTCAATGAAGGAGCATTAACTTTTTTTTGTCCACGTCCAACTGCATCTAATAATGTGCAATCAAAGTTTTCAAAAATTATTTCAGACAAGGTGTAATGGATGAGGTGGTGGTGCGGTGTGAATGAACCACAAAAATATGTAGCTTTTTATTGTCGCTTTTACTACGATCTAGCATGTTTTTTATGAATGAATTAATAATATAAAAATGAATGAAGGAAAGGGAATTTTAAGGAATCATTTTTTTTGTCTTCTTTAAACAAAAAAAAATATATACAGCTGAAAACTATGATGCACGATTAGAAACAAGTCAAGCCACAACACACGACCGTGGGGACTACGGACACGTGATATGTGATAATTGTCTTGTTCATGACAAAGTGCCCATTTCACTTCATCTTCCCCTTATGCAATATCATTTAAAAGTGGTTATATTATTATTAGACCAACAAATTTCACCAATTAATTTTAATATGCATCTCTGTCAACACTCTCAATGTACCTGTCTCGTCTACCCTGACTAGATTTTTTTTTATTGAATCGCTTCTAGAATCATTAATAAATCCTAGAAGCAATAATATGATGATAATAAATTGTTTTTTAGAAAAAAAAGGAAAAGGCAATGACCCATCCTTCATTGATCGAGGTCTTCCGGACCGGAATTATGAGAATTCCTAAAGGGAAGCTCAAGTATGTACCAGCGAGGGAATGTAAATTAACATTTTCTGTTTGAAATCGAAACCTCTTCTCGCAGAAAGGTTGCATGCAGTGGACTCTCTTCACACACCTGCACATTAACCCATTTTTTTCTGTTTTATACCACGAAACAAGCATGAGAAAAATGCAGTAAAAACACCCTCATTTCAACATTGCAATCATCCTCTAAGTATTGCTGTTCAGCAGTTTTTTAAAACCTCGTTCAAGCCTGTGGTACTAGTAGTAAGTCACTGGCACATAACATTTTGTAAAATAAACATAAGTTACCTGTTTTTTCTGTATAAACCGAGACAGTTGCCTTTTTTCAAGCATGATTTTAATATGCTAAAATATAATGCATAACACAATACATTTTTTCTGCTTGTTTTATGAACTCCTTTACTATTCTTTTACTTTTTCTTGAATGATGGACTTCATGTTGCCTGCTTATTATGAAAAGGATAAGTTATATTAACACGTAAACAGAATAACATTATATATTTGCTGAAATGGTGAAAATGGTATGTATATGTGAGTGTGTGTGTATATTAGCGTGGCTTAAGAGACTTTTGAGCGAGTCTATGAGATTGTTACCGGATACTGCATCATATCATCATCCTATAATTTGATAAAAAATTGCTCGCCTTGTTTGACCAATAGTAATACACATATATACTACTAAATCTATTAATCTTTTTTATCTCGAACGTTTTCGAATTGTGCATAAAATAAATAAGCACAAGAATATGCGCTCTTATAATCAATATATAGCAGGCAAGTCAATGTAAACACGAAGATTTTTGTTGAATCTGAGGTGTAATAACCCTTGGCTAAGGGGGTGGTAAAACTGTGCGTTGTCTCATCTTTCTATATACCCTTTTGATTGGTAGTGTGTTATATGCACCCTGTGTGTGTGGTATAGGGTGGTTTTGCTTCATTGTTCATTCAGATAGATGTACATACATATATATGGGGAAAAGTACGCTAACAGCTTTGTAAGCCAAGACATCTTTGCCAATACCCCAACAAAGCTCAGTAATAATACGTAATTTATACCAAGTATATATATGATAATTGGATGCAGTGAAGTAGCACTTGCATTTCTTGTTATTTTGCGGCAAATATGGTATAGATTCTATACTATAGAAAGATATATATATTTGTACATTTATAAAACGTATGCATTAGTGTAACGCACTAAACCACCACCACATACAAAACAACAACAACACACACGCATCATCGTCATCATCAACTCAACATCATGATTATTGTTACCGACTGACACCTCCACAATGCATTCTATAGTTTACTCAGCAAGAAAAAAAATACAACTTTTTGCACTTAACACCCAAAAGTGAAGTCAAATCACCTCAAAACCTTGTTTCTCTCTTTTTTTTCTTTCTTAACCAAAGACTAACATAGAAGCATATTAACACACAAGTCAAAGTGAAGCCTCTTCTTCACAATCACATTGTTTTTTATGGCGGCGGATATAGTTGCAAAAAAATGAGTTATATGCAAGAAGGTACATTTATATTGATACATCAGCACGCGTAACAAACACAGCTTTTACTTGTATACCTACATATCATCATCATCATTGCCCGGCTTGCTCGTCAACAATGCATGCAAAAAACGTGAATCAAACCTATACTCATATTTTACATTCAACAATTTTTACTCTTTTGGTATGTTTTTATCATATCGTAAACATGATATTAGTGGGAACAATCCCTTTTACAAGGATGGGCCTTTGGTTTAACAATAAAGCTACCCTCAAGCAAGCCTTTTACCAACCCCAAAATCCCAATTTATTCACGAAAGCCCAACCGTGTGGAATACTTTAAACAATTTTTTTAAACATAGAGATATTTTGGTGCGCAATATGATTTTCGTAGTAATTACATTTTTTTAGTTGTGGAGGTACATAGTTTTAATATGATGCCTGTACGCCAGTAGTAGTATACATGTAGCGTATCGATTATCAATTAATGATATGAATTTGTTCATTCTATGCCGACGTAATTTCTTGATATTCACTAAATTTTACAAAATTTCCCTTTTTTGTGCATCTAGGCGTGGATTCGGTGCTATCATTTGTTGCATTGCCTATCTAGCTCCCCCATCTACTATACTCTAATTATGTCTGTACAAATGCAATATTTCATGTATTACACGAAAAAACTATACACGCTTTGCTATTTTTTTTGTGAATAAGGGTGCGTTTTCAATTTTCAGTACATATACACTAACAATTTAAAGCATGTTTTCATTCATTCAAAAAATTAAAAGGATATATAATACTCGGTCTCATTAGATTCGAGCAAAAAAATATTTTGCTATATAGTTTTTTTTCTTAATTTTTTAAAAATTACTCTAGTGCTACTTACCAGAGAATATTTTTTATATTAATTTAAAATTTAAAATTAGGCGATTTTGATAAGAATACATGAAAAACTAGGATGAATATGGGTGTATATTGATTGTTGATCATTTGATCAATAATCAACACAGAACGGAATCTGTTGTATTATCGCTTATCATTGTTATTATTGTCAATAAAAAATGTTTTTTCATGATTGATTGGCAAGTAAAGTGAAGGAATAATGATGCTACTATGTAGTGCCTTTTCATTCATGGACACAAGTGTATGAATGAACTTCATTTAGTTTATAACTCGAGGAATACAAAAGAAAGTTAATACTTATTACCCCCATATAATTATTTAGATGAGTAGGTATATTATTATTTTAAATTAGCTGTATCAACTCTTTTCTGTCTGAAACAGGATGTTCATTCTCATTCTTACGACCACCTCATTTGTCATTATAATGTTTGCTTTTGTGCAAACCATTTTTTAATGCATTTTTAATACATAATATAATGTATGTTTGTATGGGGTGAAATAAGACA
The DNA here is from genome assembly GCA_027744595.1 of Paronellides praefectus. Classification (NCBI taxonomy): domain Eukaryota; kingdom Metazoa; phylum Arthropoda; class Collembola; order Entomobryomorpha; family Paronellidae; genus Paronellides; species Paronellides praefectus. The sequence continues at coordinate 10,935 of JAITYZ010001250.1, read as the reverse complement.
AGTAGTTTTTTATCTGCAATTCCTTCATTCATAATTTCTCATTGTGGACATTTTTCTTTTGTTTTATTTTTTACAACTTTTTTATATACATGCTTTATACTTTTTCTTATTAAAGTCAGACTGTTGCATTTAGTGTCAGTTGATAATCTTGATGGTCTTTCATCAACGAAAGTGAGTCTCAAAGTCAATAAACGGAAGTCAATGTCTCTCTACCTTAAAGCACTACCACTACTTCATTATAAGGTAGTCTGTCCTGCTGTGAGTACTCTGCATAAATTGCGCACATTGCATTGGTTTATGTGGTATAAAATCAGTATAAAATAATATTGCACATGTGCTTGCACCGTGTGAAAAAAACTCTTGATGAGTGCTTTTAATGACGAACAGGAGTGGGCAGTAAAATAAAATGTACGTAAACAATTTGTAATTAATGTACCACAACGCAAACCCCTTTTTCGCAACCTTTGACCCCTCTCACGTACTTGTTATTTTTTATGATTTCTGAAAAATAACGTTTTCAAAAAAAAAAATCTGCGACAATTTGTAAAACAATCAATTTGATGAGTTTTTACACAAGTTAGTACAACAATGACAAAGAATTTATTTCCTGTGAATGAAATGCGCCGCTGCACTGATAATAATTTGTAATTTATGGCAAATAACAATAGACAAACAACTTTGCAAAAATTGCACTTTCCCCGAACGTCTGCTTATCGCATTGCACCGATTACTTTGTTTAGTCTGTTGACTATAGTGTTGCTTATTTGATGTCATATCTACTTATGAACAACTCTCACATTTGCTAAATTTACTGTCATAAGGAAGTTTGAAATTAAATAAGAATAAAAAGTTAAAGGATTATTAGAGAACTTTAAAAAACAGATTACCATTTAAAATTAATATTATAGCTCAATTGAAACAATTCAAGAAGCGACAGTAGTGCTTCTTTTACATCATCATCTTTTAGTGGTGCGCGCAGTCGCCTCAATATAATAATAATTCATTTTTTTTGCTATGCAGAGAGACTTTGAATGAGGCGACCAGGTGAATACTTTCATCGTCGAAATACATTGCCCTTTGAGCTCTTTTTTTTTTATGAACAATGAGCGCATAATAATATTATTATGTAGCTAGTTCCTTTTTGGAAAGGCACCTACCGCCAAAACATCTTAAGCAATGGTTGTTTGCTGACAATATAATGAAATGATAAGTGCACCTCTCAAACATGACAAAAAGTGGATTACGAAAGTACGATTACATTACATTATTTTGGCAAAAGACTTCTCGTTAAATTATCTACATAATTTGAGTTGATGTTCGTAAGGATGTAAGATTGAATGTAACAACAATATAAAATTATTTAAAAAAAAAAGAAGAAGTTTAATTCGTGCTTACTTCCATTTTATGAGACAATGAGGCATGTCACGGCTGCGTCTAGTACAAAAACGATCATTTTTACTTCCTTTTCATGATGACATGTAAAATGAATGAACAAGTTTAGGTCAATGTATCGCCAAAAATGGTTACTTATTTTTTTGCTATATCACAGAATCACAGCACACAGTCAGCATATATAGTTTAGTTTAACTTTGCATCTGTCGAATGGTAAAGGTGCCCATAGGCATGAAAAGACAAGGGCCAATAGATGCAGCTGAAAGGTTAATGATACACAACATCGCACCTAGCAATTCACTTTTGTGTGTGATGCTGAACAAAGTGATACATAGAGCTAGAAGCCATATACAACAAACAGCATCATCATCATCGTAATAGCAGCAAAGTTGCGAGACTAGAAGAAACGAGATTTTTGAACTTGTTAGATCAGCAACTTTACTATCAGCAGTTTTCACTTTCAAAAAAAACCAGCTAGGTATAATGACGCATTTCAACAAGAAGAAAAAATGTTCATTATGCAGTTTTAGTTTTGAGTAGGAATGAGATAGTTCGTGATTGCATGATTTTTTTATGCTATTAGCTATCCTCTAAGAGCATCCTAGGATTTTCACTTTCAAAAAAAACCAGCTAGGTATAAGGACGCATTTCAACAAGAAGTAAAAATGTTCATTATGCATTTTTAGTTTTGAGTAGGAATGAGATAGTGCGTGATTGCATGAATTTTTTATGCTATTAGCTATCCTCTAAGAGCATCCTAGGAAGAAAGGGGGAAATTGATTTACGCTACCATTAAATGAGATGAGATATATGACCACTTTTTATTACATTATCTGTTGCATGAGCTGCTCATGAAGATTTTTGTCACTTTCAAAATGTAATGGGCAGGTACAGATTATTATTTCATATTATTATCCTCTTTCTACGGATGTAGTGGCTGTTTAAATGCACAAATTTTCTTGATTTAAGAAGAGTATAGAGTTATGCGTGATGACACGTGTCGTGTACTTTTCTTGTGGGTACGGATTCTAATGCGGTAATTATAATTTAATGAGATTTGTCTGTGGTGTGTTATTATTACGTGTACCTGGCGAACTGTAAGGCACGCGGAGGTAAGCTGATTTGCTTCCTGATGATGTGATATGTGAGGTGACATATAAGAGTAGATTATTTGTCATTATATGAGCCAAAGCTGATATTATTTAAGATCGTGGTGTAGTTGTTAGCATTATCTGGTAAACCGCATGAGTTACATTACTATAATAATAATACTAAATCCTGACAATTGATACTACTACGATGATGATTATGATGTTACTTAAGAGTATGAAAGTTGTGTGCGCAAATTAGTGGAAAAAATACAATGGGAAGTACTCTGTGCTCGCATTTATTGCATTCACAACTCAAATAATCTTCCCTATTTTACTAGATTGCGGTGAGCGTTGACAATGACTATTTACTCTTTGGATTTATTTTCGCGTTTTCCATTTTGTAGTAGCGATTAGAGCGAATTCAACTTTTACTAATATTGACTTTGGCTATTGTTACGTACGCGAAAGTTACGTTGCTTGAGTGCTTTCGGTTCAAATATTAAAATGCTAATGTTGCATATTATCGGGCTACAAATTAGATTGCGATTATAGGCTAAACTTGAATTTCCGAGTTTCAATATATTTAACGAAAGTTACGTTGCTTGAGTGCTTTCGGTTCAAATATTAAAATGCTAATGTTGCATATTATCGGGCTACAAATTAGATTGCGATTATAGGCTAAACTTGAATTTCTGAGTTTCAATATATTTACCTGTATTAGATATGATTTGATATTGCTGCATTTTATGTATTTTAGAAGGTTGAAGAAAAACAGCAGAAAGGCTGGTTCCAATTTTCCAAAAATGAAAATTTTCATACAAAATTGCTCTATTCATTTTAAAGAAATACATTAAATCACAACCAACTTTCAGTTCAATCAAACGCAAATGCAGTGTGCCAACAATCAGAAGAATGCGTGTGTGGGCAAGTGGGCAAAGCCGGAAGCAAAAACTCTAGAAACGTATAATGCTCATCATCATGACTCATGTCATGTCTAGGTACATGTATACTTAGTTTAATAATATTTTGTACATACATGCAAGACAAATTCCAACTTTTGATTCCAATTTGCAATTTGCAAAAATTCGATAGATGAATAGAACGTTAGATGAGCAGGACGATCTTTCTAGCCATCAGATTGTGTCAAAATAAGGGTAATTAAGAATGAATGATATGTGGCAGTTGGCAAATAATAGCAGCACCAACGGCCAATACTACATGCAATAGAATAGAAGAAAGTTTTACTTTGCATAATTATATATTACAGCAGCAGCAAGCATAATGGTAACGAAAGTTATGCATTAATAAAAAAAATCAGTCCCTGATATAACCTTAAGGGTTAGCTTTAGCAGCCCCATAATCAATTTTGTTAGCAGTCCCATTGTCAGTCAATAAACTTTTGTTTGAGTGAGATTCACTCACAGTGAGTACCTCAAACAAATGCATCATCCTCAGTTTCGTGCATTATGAAAAATGAAGAAAAAAAATGCAATGACGAATGACCTGTGTTGACTTGATTCAAACAAAAAAAGCTTTTATCGAAATATATATAGCGTATCATATCATCATTTTGTGTGATGCTGCTTGGTGTATTATGGTCATTGAAATTCATTTTTATAGCACAGGTAATACACTTGACCACAACAAAAGCACCATCCGGTCAAGAATATAGCACTCAAGTGCAGAATCTATAGTATGTGGTATATATACCTAGTAGTTAAGATATTATACTTGCTTTGCTTTGCTAGAAGAGGATTTTATTGGTTTGGTGAACATTTGCTGTAGCGCACATTTTCTAGGTGAAAGTAAGAAAAAGATTGAATATATAGCAATACAAGATATGTACTTACAATCTATATAATGCTTTTTTAAATAAAATGTTGAAATCACCTTTACGCACAATTACAATCGTAAGTTTGCAAGGTGCATTACGATAGACAAAAAATGTACCTGTATCATGTACCATACTTAAATGGGGTTTGTTTGACCACTGACATAAGTGCAAATCATCGTTCATATGCCTAGATTGAGATTAAGTTTAGTGCAATATATTTCGAATCACTGACCAAAGAGTGTTTTATTGATGTTGTCTCTACTATACGCAATTGGCCGTAAGTAAAATTTTAAATCTAAAGAAATCGACAAATGCACAAATCATTTATTGCGTGGTGGCAGGGACATTTAAACAATTTAAACTTAATTTTTTGTAAATGTACAAAAATTGGAAAATATAAATTCAACAACGGGTATACCCAATAACCCAATATATTTTTGCTTGATTGAAATGCATAACCTCACGTAGTAAATTTGCCATTTGCAATAACAATTATTATTAAATCAGTAAAAAAAATTTTTTCGATAGGCATAGATTTTTCAAATAAAATATGTTTTACTTATGTTTTCATTTTGAAATGTGTACTTTGTGTGCAAACATGCGCAAACAATTACTAATAATTTTTCTTCAAAGTTTAATTTCAGTTGGTTTTGTCGTGTCGAATGATTTAAGGGTTCAGCTACTACACCCTGTGCTTCTTTTTTATTAAAAAAATATATATAATGTAATCAATTTTCTTTCTTATATGATGAGAGAGAGAGAGAGACGTTAAAGTCGGTTTCCTTTGAATGTAGGTAACATCCAATGAATAGTTTGAAACAACTATTAAGCCAGTCACATACTGTGTGTTTTACGATTTATTCATTCATTTCTTCCCTGTGTACATTATTATATGATTATTACTTTTACAAGACAAACTTGTCTTTTTTATGCTGTATAAAGTCAAAGTCAACCATAGACATAAAGGTTCACACTATAGTTATCATCATCATCGTCGTAGTGTGTGTGTATTTACCTATACAGATATATGTCAAAACAATATAACATTTTATAGTATCTTATATATTTATGGTGAAACATATTCTTCGTTTATAGTGTACCCTTTTCCAACAAAAGCATACAAAATTTACCTATACAGTTTTTTCACGATTGTGATAGTTTGAAGCTCACGTATATGTATATAACTATTATAGTTTGATAGTATAGTAAATAATATATGAATACACTTGTTCGTGAACAAGTGATATTAAATATAATATTCGACACGCTTGATTTCACTTTTTAGAGGAACTTGTGTTTGAGATGGGATGATGATCTGCATTGCTAGCAACAATACATACCTACTTATTACACAGTTGAAAACAAACTAGTCATCGTGTACGGTTACTAGTAGTCTAGTCTTAAATGTTGTTGTAACAAAAAGCTATCAGTGCATTATGCTGCTCTTGATGATGATGACCAAGAAGACTATATTTTAATATAATAATATAATGGCATCCGCTCACGTAAATGCACAGCCACAAGTTACTTTTTATTAACAAAATAAAAAGAGGTACACATTATGGCAACGACCTTTTTAGCATGGTAATCGTCATTTTTTTAATAAAACGGCAAAGGGACAAAAGGCATTTGTAGTAAAAAACAAAATCTGTAAGAAAATGAAGAAAGTGAAGAATAATAAGCTTGACATTTCATACATGTGCTATTGTAAAATGTACCCATCTGTTTAAAATATTGCAAGAAAAAAAGAGGTGCGCTATTACATGTAATGTTAGGACATTATTACAATGTAAAATAACAAACAGAAAAATCTAAGCGGAAGTATTCCCCAGGTGGGGATGGGATAATCATTGTTCCAGGAAAATGCTTTTAAGAAAGTGAAAAATTAAATTGGGGCAAGCTCAACATTTTTGTTTTGTTCTTTACGTCGAAACTAAAAGAATTCGCTGTAGGGGATTCATGCAAATAATATTTTTTTCAAAACTGCGAACAAAAAACAAACTATTCTAATGAGACAAGAAACCACGCAAAGAAAGTGAAAGATTGCAATATATAATTAATATTGTGGGTGGATGCGATGAAATAATAAAAGTTAAAAAATAGATGCACCTCCTTTGTTATGTTTTTTCACTGTTAACAAAGTCATTCACAACCCTTTGTCACTACGATTTGAAATTCTAGGCGTTTAATAACTTTGTTAATACTTCGTACATTCACGTAATTTTTGACTCTATTCATTACGATTTTACACGTCATGTGTCATTATCACCACATTGCAGGGAAGGTGGGGAAATATGTCGTCAGTGACAAAAGGTTTTTTTTATCAAAAACTCGAATCTTGACCTTTATACGCATCACGCAGGAACTAAAATGAAACATTAACAACGCATTGTTTAAAAAATCACCTATAAATAGGTACACACAAAAAAAGTACGAAAGAAATTCTTGACACCTCGACTGAGTTATTGTGTTACCGCCTGCCTGTGACAATATATTATGAACTATACGAGGGAGCACCAGCACACGAGCAAAACACGCAGAAAATGTGGATTTTATGACTTTTTTCAGCTACAAAAAATGTTATCATATAGAACAACAATAACCTTTGTTCCCATCCACATTTGCGTTATATTCGCATGTTCTCTCTCAATTTCCACCAAGATATGATTTGATTATGATGATATGAAATTATAAGACTACTTATAACTAACAAGCATCATATATGCGTCATTTACTATATGGCAAATAATAATATGTGTATGTGTGCTTTTATATGATCGTGTGGTGCAGATGCACGTTGGTGAACTATGGGAAAATATAGAAAGAAATGAATGTGAAAGAAAGCTGTAAATTTTATGAATTTCCGCAAGTTGACGGATTATAAAATGTAACGAGAGTGAAAGGCGTTAGCTTGCAAACTAAACCCAACTGTGTTGCACTGCGCATAAACACCATAATTAAATACCATGCTGTTGTTGTTGATGATGTCTTTTGGAGACAAGCATTGTTCAAAGGGTTTCGTATGGTTTGATAAACTATTTTTTTACCTTTATACTTTACAATATTAGTTTAAGTTAAATATGTGTATGTTTATCATTGTTATGAACTTATCACTTACAAAAGTCATTTTTGTACACAAACAACAAAAATATATAAATAAAAGCTAGTTTTATACAAGCTTGAATTGTGCAACAAACAGTTTTCTCTGCTCTGGTTATATTATGTAGAATTTGTTTAATTCTGTTCCTGTTCCGTGCGAATAGTCCCAAGAATGAACGTTACAATTTAATTTGAGTTTACAATTATTATTTATTATTATTATTATTGTTTGCAGCTATAGAACATAACTCTAGGGTATTTTTATAATCAACATCTTTTATATCATTCTACATGCTCATAACACCAACACAATCGACAAGCTAATTGACCTAGAATTATCCTGCCAAATAGAATAACATCGGATTTTGATGCAATTGGGGAATATACAGAAGTGAAACTTTGTTTTTATTGTATATTATGCCACTCATTTCTGGGGGTTTACGTAGCAGTCATTCGAAACGAAATGAGCAAAAAAAAGTAACAGTCAAATAGACTGGCTCTAGTTATCGCTAGGAATGAATTGGGCTATATATTTTATTTAAAAAAAAGAAGATTACTAGATAACCTTTCATTTATATTTGCAGAACTAAAGAATATTATTTTAAGAGTTTATAAGTGTAAGTGATATTGTACATACATGGTTAAGATTTTTAAGTACATAATAATAAAGGAAATGATTAAATGTTTTTAAAATCTTCTTTATTTTCTGCAGTTGTGGTAATACAAATGATAAAAAAGAAAATTGATGATAAGTTATCATTGAAAACCGCAGATCTATAATAATTATTAGCTTGAGATCTCAACGAGAGGTTTGTAGATCATTAATAAGGCTGCCTAAAAATCAAAATATAACATATCTGTGTTGAATTTGCCTATAAAGAGATTAAGTTTTATAAATGTTCTACGCGTCCTTATTACAGCATTATATACATACCAATTGATATTCATTTCGCGTGCTTCTATTCCCAACCAGTTTGGCATTAAAGTCGGCCACGCACGGGTTTTATAAGAGGATGATTCTCTGATGATACGCTTTACATTTTACGGTAAAAGTCGTTTTAAGAAATTATTGTGTGTGCAATTATTCAAGAGGAGATGCTCATAGAATTGCAAATTGTTGTAATATTCACCCATAAGTGTATCCCAAAAGTATTATTTTAAAAAGCTATTTATTTGAAGCCCTTCGTCATTCGAACACATCTTTTCTTGAGGGGAAAGAGTGTCTGAATTTCATACTATAAAAGCTCGCAGTGAGAAACTCGCACTCTAGTAGAGAAACAAACTCTGCTGGGACTAGTAAGCACATCCATTGTTGTTGTTGTTGTTGTTAAAAGAAGGGCACTTTGACATTCAACATTAATTGATTTATGATACATTTAATTTTTCGATCCCTGCGCACAATGAAAATTCAAAAATGTCATAATATGACATGTTTAAAAGCTATATACCTGTGTGCTTTTATTGTTATACACATTTATTGCGCCTTAAACCCCTTTCACAAATGAGTGGTTCCTCAAGTCGGGATACTCAATGAGTTTTACTCATCATGAGAGCAAAAACTAAAAACAATTTGTCATTCAGAAAATCATCTGAGATGACTGGCCATCTTCCCATGCCTTCATGTGGTCAATTACGCCGTAATTTATAACGAGACGAATGGCGACAAAGAAGAGTATTAATGATCTTGTAAATACAAGAGAGAAAAGGGGCCCTTCTTGCAACTATAATATCTAAATATTTTAACATCATATTTCAAGTAATTTGTTTTGTACGGCTGAACATTTGATTTAAGCATGGTGGCCACGTCAAATAAACCCTTTCCCAAAATGCTGCACCAAAAAAGACAGCAAGAATGGAGCGAACTGAATTAAATGCATCGAATGACAATGACAAAATATGAAAATATTAACATTTTGAAAAGTAAAAGCGCTAATAAGGTTTATGATGGTTTTATGACAGGTCTTATAATCCCGTAAAATCTCATCATTCACTATTCTTAAATATGAAGATACTACAAACATTATCTTGTGTTTGAGTTTGAACTGCAAAGTTTGCGAATGCTCAGATTGAATTTAAATAAAAGAAAATTTTGCAATTAATCAAACAGTAAATGAGGTGTTGGTCCCCTTATATTCCACTAATGTGGAAATAATCAGATCACAAATATTTTGACTTTGAAAGCTCGCGATTCACAGGTATTTTTACCTGTTCTTTGATGAGGCACATTCATCATTATAAGCATTTTGTTCACGGAAAAAATATCTTGAAGAATTATTAAAAATGATTGAAACCCGAAATAAAAATTTCATAAGAGATCGATTTAGGCTGCTGTACAAAAAAAGTACCTACGTATCTCATAATGATAGATATTTTTCTCTCAAATATTAGTTTGCAGTTTAATACAACTTGTTGGGAAATGAGAGAAAGAGAAATCCGGATGTGCAAGCAGGAATCTATGAATTTTTGTGATCGTCTCAAAAAAAGTGTGTTAACGGTCCTCTTGTGTAACTTGCAAGCACACACACAACTAATCTTAATCCTCATAATATTCTACCAAAAGGAAGCCGGTTCTTTTAAAACAATGTAGTTTTTTGTGCGAAACGCTTCTCTCTAGTTTTTTTCCTCGTGTTCTTTGATTCCTTTTATCTAGTTGTCTGACAACGCACACCAATAAATTACGCAGGAGGGGGAAATGCAGACGTTTTGAGACAGAAAATGAAAGTAACAATGTTAAATGTGATGATTTCTGCTTACACATATTCATTTTGTCTTACGTACATAAAGTACCTACCTATTATAATACGCATCATTTGAATTTAAATGTTGATGATGATGTGAATAATAAAGCACGTAAAAACACACAAATAATAGGTAGGGTTGGGACTTTTGCAACTTTAATTGCTCAAAACCATCCCTATTGAATTGTAACCAGTGATGAGACTATAATTAAGTTTTCAATCCTGTCGTTAAAAGTTTATTCATCTTTGACATCATGACATGCAGGAATACAATTCTAAATAAATTTTCGCATATTATATTTTGATTAAATACTTTCAATACATTAATTATATGTATATTCCTGCTTTTATAAAAAAGCATAAAAGTAATAACACAGTTTTGATGAGAAAGAGTCACCACACATCGACCTTCAAATTATATACCTAGGTATATTTTTTAATATTTATCATTTAATTAAACAAAGTTCCAATTTACACCCCCTTTGTTGTAGCTGTTGTTGTGTTGTTGTTGTTGTATTTGTTTTGCCTTTGTCAAGACCAAACAAAATGTTTGCAAACCAAAAATTTAACACGCACAAGAATGCTGTCGTGTTTCACTTTTAACACACTGCGCTGCAGTTTGCAAGGCGGTATACTTTTTAGCGTTTTGAATCATTCAGATAAAACGCAAAAGGCAAAATAAAAATGTTGATAAAATATAAAATTTGTACTGTGCTAGGAAAAACGAATGTGAAAACCTACAACTTGTTTTTTTTACTTATTCACAGAAGAATGTGAATAC
>JAITYZ010001249.1:0-14282 GCA_027744595.1 Paronellides praefectus | reverse complement strand
TCCTATTGTTTTGGTCATCGAACCGTACTCTAGAGATCTGACTATGCTCCTCCTCATCACTACTAAATCCGAATCCTACAGAATGTATACCTTCAGACGGCAGCTTTTCCTTTTCTTTCTCACAAGTGTTAATTCCCGACATTTCTGTTAGCTCATATTCTGTTTCTTCGTTAATTTTGGTGGATAGCATGACCATTTCCGGAACTGAAGAGGAACAACGTGGTAAAAGAAGAGAATCTTCTGCTGGTAACCCAGCAGACTGCCCCTTTCCACATGATGTACGGCGATTGCATAGCCTATTTGATTTGCACTTGTGAGCAGAACCAGTGCTTCCTTTTGAGCTTCTTTTCTCATTGTTAATTGGTACACTTCCATTGGAGAAGCTGCCGTCATTGGATTCCTCATAATTATCAGTAGCTTCGCTAGTCTCTTCTGCAGCTGCACTGAGACTGTGGAAATTAAATATATTTTTTGATAAAATGAGGAAAATACTGAAATTTTAAGTTTTGAAATCTTTGTGCGTACCATATCCATACAAGCTTGGTATTGCATTGTGACCATTCCTATAAATATTTGCCCCGTTTGAACTTGAAGACAACCTAGTAAGTCGTTGACTTCAATATTTTTGTTGGAATCGGTTAGTAAGCAGTCTAGCAAATTCACATGAAAAGTAATTTTAAATTAGAAAAAAAAACTTTTTAAAATAACCTAAAATTAAAGAAAGAAAGAAATTGAAGAAAGGAATTATTTATAGATTACTGTACCACTTGAAATGCTAGAATCTTTTGTTGCCCCAAGGGCGTACTTTTCTGACGCTTTGTTATCCCCAATTAAGTCAGTGATATGACCGAAAGCATAATATGGAAGAAAACGTAGTCCACGTGAGGGAGGTAGTTCCATGTAAGTGTCTGACATGTGTTGATTTACCTATTTTACAGGTGAAAACGACACAACATATTAATATGAATTTTTTAATCGAACCAGCTTTTCTTATTTCGTACATTAATTTTAATAATAATTTTGTGTACCTTTGCCGAGACAGGTTTGTATGAGAAAGCAGTGCAAGTAGAGCTCAGCGACATTCTCTGGTAAAAGTCAATAATCAGCTTTCGCTCGTAGTCCGTTAAAGGTCTGAGATCTTTCCCATCCCAAAAGTCTTCACAGGTATCCAATACCAGGTCACCAGTCCCCTGCAATATGTGAGAGCACAATTTATGATACATATCGATACATGTCATATGTTTATTAAATTTACTTTGCAAATCATTATAATTGCACTGTTTTGTACCTGAGCCATCAACTGCAAACTGTCACTGGCTTTCTCTCTCACAATCACACTCATCATGTGTGGAAATGGAAATTTTATTTTAGCTTTCGTCAATTTATCCCTACTAGTTTGATCAGATTCCTATGAAAATTAATGATAAACGTTTATTTTCACAGTAAAATATGTATATCATATATAGAGTTTATATTTATTGTTGACTGTATCTTACTATGTGACGAAATGAACAAAGGGGTTGTTCCAGATGAAAAACATTTGTCGCTTTATCGCCAAACCCAATCATGCGTGCGACATCGCATAAACATCTACATTATCAAGTAAAATACACATACATGCATATTATTGGAATATTTGAATGGTTTTCAATAAAAACTTTTCATTATCTTCAAAATATATAATATACTTTACCTTCGTGAAGTGACTGGTACCACGAGATCTAGTCCATTATCAGTTTTTTTGTATCTCAACTCATGACTAATATGCGAGTAAAAGTTTGCATAAACACTTCTTGTTTTATCATTGCATGTATTCAGCAGAATATTGATACCAAGAGGTTTTAAACTAGGCAAGTATTGCTCCCAGTTTGTTTCATCAAAATGAAGCTCATTGTTGTTATCAATTGTAATGTCTAAAACTTCAGCCACAGTTGTTGTTGCAGGGAAAGTAACCGATGAACTTCTCCTAGACCTTTTTCCACTGCCACTGTCCTTTTGAGATTGCGCTTGCACCTCTGCCTCCGTAGGTGTTATAATGTTATTGCTCCCTGTTGGAACTGACCTGAGAAAGAAGATTTTGTCTGGGGTAGGATTTGGCCAGCTTAAAATTCCCTTCTTGTCGACACAACAAAGTGCCTGCAAATTTCATCATTCCAAAAATCATCATAAACTATTAAAGCAACAAGCAAAACACAAGCTTGCTAAACTTTTAATTTCGTACCGTCACTGAAGCGAGAACATGTAAAAGTTTCTGAGATCTGTGTAAGGTTTCTTCCCTGTCAAACATGAATTCGCGCATTCTTTGCCACAATTTAACATTATCCCGACATTGTTGCTTTCTCTTATTCAAAACAACTTTCTCATCCTTCAATATGCCACTCTCAGACGCTGTATGCTCCTGCTTTGAGGCGAAAAAAAATTGTTGGAAAATTAACATATGTTACTTTATACATACGTAATTAATAATATTGAAACAATTAAAGATTTTGTATACATACTCCCACATCTTCGCATGCTTCTAGAACTTCCCACAATTTCGCATTTCCAACACAGTTCAACAATATCCAAAGTAAAGGTAGTGACACGGGGATCAGTGGGAATGTGTTGGCCATGGGTTGAAGTAAAATTATATCTGCCCATGGAGCGACGCGAATGCCCAACCAGTGCGGTAAATAAAACATTCGAACTAGACAGAGCACAACAAAACTCATTATCCCGAACGGGAGTACAATGCACTCAATAATCCTTGTGACAATAGTGTGCCGTTCTTTGTTGTAAAAAGTTGGAGGACGAGAGAGAAAGTGTTTAAGAGACAATTCCACCATGTCAATGTACGGAGATGTTGTGACTACTGCTAATGGTTTTGGAAATGGATTATGAAGTCTGGGTGGAGGAGATCCAACTGGCTGAGAAGAGGCAGGTGTGTATACCTGGCCAATTGAGAACCTTACACCAGGTTCCTATAAATTAGCATAGTCGCATTTTAATTCTGTCTAATAAGGATTCTCTGCGATTAGTTCGGTTAAGTGATTCATATATATATATTTTCTCACCTCAAACAAGCAGCATTCAGCAACAATTTTTTGTGAGGGTTGCAATACTACTATGTCACCGGGTACCAAGAGCGCCCATGGAAGATTCACCAATTTTCCATCTCGAAAACACCATTGCAATGTGATACATGGGGAAATTGGCATACATAAATCTGGATAATTCTTTTCAGTCCACGAAACCTCCGATGATATATCTAGACAATGAAAGAAAGTAACATTTAAATCTTCACCTGTTGAAAAGTGTCATTCAATTGGGAGCATTATAATGCTAAAATACTTAAATTAACGTTTAGTGTTTACGTACCTTTTAGTTGACTAAGCATCAAATTTAATTTAACTGGTAACTCATTGACTCTCTTATAGTTATCTAGAAGAAGTATGCATATATTAAAAAAGAAAAGAAATAGTAAAGCCATTGCCTCCGGTAGCAGTTTAGTCCATCTAAAATAACAAAAAATGCAATATCCATCACATGCGAGTGCATACTTTTAAAAGTTTACTATAGTGCGTGCCAACACTACCAACGCCAACAGATAAACACAAAAGTACTTACATTTGGCTATAGTTTATTGAATAGAGTGAAAATACAATGACGCTTTCAACGAGAAGTATAAGAAGAGATGTCCAGGAGATGATTGCATGGTGACTTCGTGTTGAAATGGAAGATAGTACTACTTCAAGCCAATTACTGGGGAAAATTCAATGACAGGAGAAGTGAATAAAATTTGATGTAGAATTTACAATATGAATATACTTACAAAAAGGTTACATTAAATAGCATACCTCCCAACAGTTGATTTAAAGTTGACAAGTTTGGTTGTTAGTTCCTGGGAGAGTCTATCAAATGCTTCCTCCGTACTCAAGCCAATGCACTTTTCCTTTCCAGAATCCATTTCCTCACAATTATAGTAAACTTTGGCAAACATTATTCATTGAGTAAGCATTCAAGAAAGACTAAATAGAAATTAGTTTTAAAATTTCATTGTGTTAAAACCTATATTGCTTGAATCCTAAAGGAAGCTCCAGTGGCCACACTTCCCACTTTATCACCTTCAAAAGTGGGAAACCTGTTCCAGTTACATTTTCCCAACAAATTTCCGCTGTAAAGCAAAGGGTTGATCAGGTCACACAATGATATGTCAGATCTGAGGATAACTATAGACTAAAAACAAATATGACCAAAATGATGTCATCAACAAATTAATAAATTTAAATGCATATATTAGATTTACAAAGTGTTAGGCACGACGGCTTACCTCGTAGATTTTACATGAAAAAAGTAGTTGCTTTTATCGCATCAAATCGGTTTGTTTGGCACACAACGCCACTTTGTATGTGTTGTATAAGTATAACTGGCCACAATGGTGTACCAAATTGGACTTTGGACTTAACGGACATTTGCACAAGGACAACCATGAAGGGTTCCAGGGGAAAATTAACGATTTTGTATTCAAAACTATGCGACGTTTTGGATTCTTTCGTTGAAAAAAATTGTCACAGAATATCTCTGGTTTTGACACTCTGAAAATAAGAGAATACAAAAAAAAATTGAGATACACTTTCACAAAAAAAAATTGAGTTCAATTAAATTGAATACAAACACATGCCTTTCATTTAAAAGTTAAAATGAGCAAACAAAATTGATTGTCTATAGGTTGTTGTTCGCATACAGCAAGCCAACATTTGGCCACAGAATTGAAAACACTATATAATACTACATACATTATTGTTTTTCATGCTATGCCAAATGTATCTTGAGTGTCGAGTGGGGTTAGCTCCAAGGCAAGAGCATGTTTTTTTTGCGACTTCAGTCATTCAGCTTTCAAAGTTATAAGAAAAAAAACTAAAAATAGATCAACGGTGTAGTTCAAACTTGAATCATACTTGAATCCTCATCCTTTCAGTGCTCATTTTCTTTTCACTAAAAAGTTAAACTGTTTTGTACTTTGATATGATAGGATGATGATAAGAAAGGACAAGGTTAAGTGCAAAAAACTTTAACTAGCCTTTTATTGTAGCGTGCATATCATATGCATGACTGTATATTTTAAACAAAGTCAGTTTAAAAACATCGATATTTCTGTTGTCTATTCATGTTAACCAAAACATGTGTAAATTAAGTTGTTACATGTTACATAACAAATGTTTAACATATTGGCAAATTGGCAACTAGCTTTCAAAAATATATGAGAAAATAAATCACATGTTAAAAAAAATTGTATTTTTACATTATTGTTTATGAAAATTTCCAAGAAATACTTACGTCCAACCAAAGTGAGCACTTTTTTGTTGTATATATTCCTGTTCTAATTTTGCATATAAAGATCCTTCTTTCCTCATTCACTTCAAACCAAACAAGATGAAATTAACACTTTTGTTTTTGTTTACCGAGTTTCCCCTTTCAATTAGAACATTATGGATTATAGACCATTATAACAAAATGGGATAATACTTCTCAGACCGTCTGTTCCAACCAACCATTATTTGAATCGATTATCCTAAAACTTGTTTTTCCTTTCTTTAACGATATGATATGTGTGTAATACTTTTTGTCGTTTTTCTGATTGTGACTTGTAATGGGTTGCATCGCGTAATAAATACACTTACTTTTTATCATGATACATTTGGAAAAAATATGCTATATATTTATTGATTCTAAGAGAAATATCTATTACACTCCTAACGACTTTCTCATTGTGTGGTATGATGATTTGCCATTTTGCGACAATTTACTTTGCGTGATGCAAAAAATATATAATTTGTTCATGTTACTAGTCAGGATTCCTGACTCAGGAAGCAGACAAGACAAATCGATATGCTCAAATGGAATCAGAGCAAATGCACCCATCCATCCGTTTGCTTTTACATCTGTAAAATGTGCCATGATAATATCAACAAAAAGACAGAAAAATTATTGGTATCATATCTTACACATCGTGAAATATAGAGAAACCCTGTGTGTTGTTTGTTGTCGTACTCTTTTTTTATGTAGCATGAATAAGAGATTGAGCTGATATATACCAAGTAAGCAGTGTAATGTGTAATATTGAAATTGCTTTGAGGTAGAAACAGGCTATGATGTGGGCACAGCTGAATCCATAATATTATTTCCAGACAATGTAGGATAAGTCAAACCTCATAAAAAGCGAGTAAGTCGTAGTAGTAGTAAATGTAATTATGGGTGCGCAAGGTGCAAACATATATTGTGGAAGGCTATACAATAGGGGTTTGCATATAGTTTGGCTTGTAGTTTTACTGTGTGAAAAAAATTCAACATCCATGCGTCCAAAATCATCATTAGTGGAAGATAAAAAAATATTTTGTTATACCTTTTTTTTATTATGCAACGTGTTGCAATTCTTAATTTTGTTATTGCCGTTCTTCAATCCAATAAGTTGCATTCATAAAGTTGGCAAGTTGGTTGATTTAGTAAAATCATGATGAATAGAAATGGTGTATGTTGCATAATAATATTTTGTCGAATGTTCACACTGAAATAATGCACCAATATGATTTTTATAGTACACTGGTCTTCTGGATTTTGAGTTGTTATCTATTTCCGACAGATGATTGATAATATTTTATTGAACACTGATTGATTACTGGCTACTAATAACATAATTGGAGAGAATATGCATTTGGTGTAATATAACATGTCAAATGTTTTTAAAGCTATGCGTCATTTCCTTTCTTTGCCCTCTCACTGTCCACTTTTATTGACAAGTTCATTCAACTAATATCAAACAAGCATTATATTTATCGACTCCTTTGTTTTTTTCTTTGTTGTCCATATAGAAATCCAGTTAGTTACCAATGTATATGAATTATTGACTGAAAGCTGCAGCTGTATAGAGGACAGAGAGGACAGTTGTTGTTAATTGTGAGTTGAATTGAATACATATTGACATATGTATTCAAAACGTAGCCTTTCCAACTATTTCCAGTGATCTTTCATGTTTCTAGGTATGATAATTGGGATCAAAAGTATTTACTTTATAATGTGAATGTTGATTTACTTCGTCAAAAGCTTTGAAAGTATCATCACTTCAGCTTGCCACATTAATCAAGTAGCTGTCGTATGAAGTGTAACATATTATTTCATCTTGATCATACAAGGCTGCTGCAAGCTCACAGATGTGTAGCTCTTAATGATCAAGGTTATCTGGCACAAAAACATTGCACACTTGGTTATAAACACTTGTTGCTGAACATAAATCACACAAATAAAAACAAAAGATTTTATTTTATTTTGCTAATACACGCCTCAAAAAATGGACTACATTCCGGTAGTAGACTTGTCAAAAATTTCTGGAAAAGGCACAATCAGTCCCGGTGACTTGGGCTCCGTCGCTGAAGAGATATTTCGGTCTCTCTCGGGAATTGGATTTGCATACCTTTCAAATCATGGAATTGACAAGAATATTGTACGATATTATTGTTTATGGCATGTAAAATAAATGCATGAGCACTTCACAATAAGTAGTGTGGAAAACGTGTAATCCAATAACCCGGAAAAAGTTGCAGAATAATAATTGTGGTCGGGTTTCATTACTTATATTACATTTTCAGATTGACGCTGCCTTTTCAGCGAGTAAAACATTTTTTGAGCTGCCGGAAGAGATAAAAGACAAAAGCCTCAAGGATACAAGCAAAAGCTTTAACGGTTACGCTAAGCCTGGACAAGAACTGTACAAATATTTACACTAACATGTATATATTTTTGTTCCATACTCTCATTTTTACATTATATTATTATGCAACGATATAATATTTTACTACAGGTTGCATCCTGATTCAACGTATGAAATCCGGGAAAGTTATGACTTTTGCGGAAATCTGCGTTTTTACCCAGAGTCATGTAAAGAGTATGGTCCAGCCGTTACAGCATTGGAAGAGGCATGCAAACCTTTGATTAAAAATTTACTTCGTGTACTCGCAATTTCATTGAAATTGGAGGATACCGAATTCTTTGTGGCTAGATCAAACTGCTTGAACGATTTAAATATCCCAAGCTACTCCACATTCAGATCGCTATATTATCCAGCTATACCATCAAACATTCCTCCAGGAACTGTTCGATGTGCCGATCATACTGACTATGGCATTTTGACTCTACTATTCCAAGATGACATTGGAGGATTGGAGGTCCCGTGCAATATTGAATATATAATATTTCTCTAAACTTTGTTTGTCATGATGAGTGATTGCTAAATACAATGATGATGGGTGTGCGAGTGAATTCAATAATTTGCTTTATGTATCATATCCATTATATAGGTTCAGTCAGTAAATGGAAAATGGGTCCCGGCAAATCCAATGCCTGGGACAATTTTGCTCAACACGGGTGATTTGCTGGAGTTTTGGTCAGGAGGGAAATTTCCAGCTACGGTAAACAAACTTACAAGTAACGCCGACAAAAGGTAGACATGGACATGAATGCTAAAATTTATATACCTATGTAATTCCTGTTGTATTTTCGCAACAGCATCATCAAGTTTTAATTCCGGAGGTGGAAACAAAGAAAAAGACTCACAGGCAGTCTATTGTGTATTTTGTGCACCCTGATGATGATGTAATTATAAGCCCTTTGACTGGAAATTCTGATGAATATGTTGCAGTCTCTGCCAAGGATCATGCAAAACAAAAACTGGTAAAATCATACATGTACTAAAAAGATGCACTGATGCACACCTACGCAAAATTCTGGAGAAAGTTCAAAATTGTACAAAGTGAAAAATCGAAAACCGAACCATAGGTACAATATGAACCGTGTATAATCGATGGGTTGTGTAAATATGCAAAATAACGTTTTAATTTGAATTAGCAGTTAAATAAACATTTTTCTTTATGTACATATGAATATGTTATGTTATGTTTTTGTTAGCGTCTAAATTTTTATTTGCAGTATTAGGTACAACAGTACAAGCACATTGTGGCACATTTCATGACATTTTTGTATTATAGATTTGGTTGATTTAAAATTTCTGGATGAAGTGTTAAATATTCGGCTATTTTTTTGAACATGAACCTCTTCGTCCGTTTCCATTGTGGTAAAATACCAAGCCATGAGTCCATCTGCGGGGAAAACATGATCACAGGCACATCAACACCCCCAACCTTTTTGTAAATTCGCAGACCCGCAAGATCATCCCTCACTTGCTGAGTTAATCCTGCATTTAAAAACTTTGCAAAATCATCTCGAGTACGCTCATTTTGATAAATAGCTGCAAAGTAATTTTTGTTGTTGTAGTTGGTGAGAAGCTCCCGAGTGTATTTGTTAAAGCTCTTGTCTTCGAATGAAAACTGAAAAATCAAGAATAACCTTATTCAGATTCATTACACAAGTTTAATTACACAAATATTTATTAGCTATTAAATACCACTCTACACACACTCACATTCTGATCATTGTTTTCCACTTTTACATCTCGTTTCACTGGCACGCCTTCTGTTCCAGTGACCATAAATAAAATTAACTCTGTCAGAGTCAAAACTAAAACTTTTGAAATCCATCTCTTCGTCATCCTTTTACACAACTTGGATTTGGGTTCCTGACAAAATGTTTTCGGTTGCAAATTTTCTAATCTTACCCAATTATTTTACGTCTAGTAATAATTACTTACACGTGTTGCTAATTACAGACCGCGATAAACACAAAATCTCTTCAGGACGATGATAGCAGTGGCGATAGAGTTCACTCCCCCAAATGCATTCAGATTAAAATCAAATGAAAAACTATATCTTCTTTCACAAGTGCGACACCAAATCCGTAAAAAACACGTATTCGCATTCGACGAGGAAGAAGCCTATTTGCGTTCTTACCGTTTGCTTGCACGGACTACGGACTGATATGGTATTATCATTATCATCATCATCGACATAGCTGCAAACACAAAGACAACTTTGTGTTTAAGTGTGCTGCTATGTCTATAAACGCCCACTTAAAAAATCAGCATCCTTCCTTCTTCTCCTATGAAATCCCGTACTTCCTTTCATCATTTGAATCGTTTACGTGTGGTGGTGATGCACTGTTAAATGGTCATGAATATATTTGCAAACAGGCATTTTAGGTTTTCTATAAATTGTACATATTATATATTCTACATAGCTACAGGATAGATGTTACGAGAGTCTGCTAGTTTTTTTTCTGCTTTAACTACCAATTATACAGTACCATCAGGGATTATATAACTCTAGCTGTCAGCAAGAACATTGACATTCAACATTCACTTGAATGAAAGAAAGGAAGACAGGATATAAAAAGTTCTTTATAGTACATGCGTGCAAACATAAAAATAATAGTAGAGAGAGAGTAGAGACGCTTTTTTTACGAACTGTAGACAACCACAACAAAAATAAACAAAGGCATAATAAACTAATATTACAATGCAT
Organism: Paronellides praefectus; assembly: GCA_027744595.1. Classification (NCBI taxonomy): domain Eukaryota; kingdom Metazoa; phylum Arthropoda; class Collembola; order Entomobryomorpha; family Paronellidae; genus Paronellides; species Paronellides praefectus. The sequence goes on along the minus strand of JAITYZ010001249.1, from coordinate 3,837 downwards.
ATCTATGGACCATCATGATATCACCTGTGGCATATGTAATCAGCGAAAGAATCATTCACACAACCACAACGAAGCAAATATCGTTAATTTTTCAGAAGAATCTGCTAATCTCATGCTGAATCTTTCTTTAAACATTGTACTCAATTCAATGAAAACGAATAGCTAGAAGCATTACGTTCATCCTCGTCATCGTCATCTTCGTGCGCATCGTAAAGAAAAGAGAATCCAACAGAGTGCAATGCCGTTTCTACTGAATTGTAAAAACTTGGTGGAAGATGATAATAATGATGAAGAAGAAAAGTGCATTCTTTTAGGCAACTTTGTCATCATCATCATCGTCATCATCAAGCCTTCTTCGTAACAACAATCTCACAAATAGGCATATAATAAGAGATAAATACAAGTAGGTACACTTAAAAGACGAGTTTGTTCGAAATTCAGGATGATATGCATTATGAATTTGTAAGGTAGCGTGCCGGTAATTGTTCACAAATCTGGCAACATGTAATTGTTTTGACGGCAGGATGCGGGATATTTCATGGGTCCATTGTCACGTTTATAACCGAAGGGTTACGTAAGATGAAAAAAATATGTAACAAAACAAACAAGGCCCAAAGTAAATAGCATTGACGTAGGGTAGGAGAAAAGAACAGAACTGAGTGCGTGTGTGAGCATGAAAGTAAACACGAAAATTATGAAAAAATGATGGTAAACTGCAGAGCAAAAATTTTTTTTAACTTTGCCTGTAGAAAACGGAAAAGGTGTTACTAATGAGGTGATTAGATGTTTGAACGTGCAATGTGGCGAGGGTAAATGCTGGTAACTGTTCCATTGTTTACGTCCAACAACCTTGATTGCTACTGACGGAAAGGTGTGATTCACGAATGTGATTATGGTTAAAAAAAAATTTGACACGACTAGATCACATACATTTGACTACAAAAAATGATTTGTATCTACTCGTATAAGATCTGTAATTTATGTGTGTAGCTACAATTTATAAACCCTTGATTTAGCATGTAAGCTTATTTGTTACATATTAGGAGCGCTACGCTGTTAAGCTTGTTATTCATCAAAATTGTCACTCAGTCTGTGTGTTCAGTCAGTCAGTACAGTTTGAGCTCGTCTGTTCTTCAGACTCAGCCTCCAAATGATTTAGACAAAACTACTCACTACTCATTATTTCACGAGGTTCACATAAAGCCATGATAAGCACGTTAAACCATGTTCAATCAAATTGGTCAATCTACATAAGAGTGAATATGATTTAACCTTTGGCAAAATAATATCCGACTTCAATTTATAAACCCTTGATTTAGCATGTAAGCTTATTTGTTACATATTAGGAGCGCTACGCTGTTAAGCTTGTTATTCATGAAAATTGTCACTCAGTCTGTGTGTTCAGTCAGTCAGCACAGTTTGAGCTCGTCTGTTCCTCAGACTCAGACTCCAAATGATTTAGACAAAACTACTCACTACTCATTATTTCACGAGGTTTACATAAAGCCATGATAAGCACGTTAAACCATGTTCAATCAAATTGGTCAATCTACATAAGAGTGAATATGATTTAACCTTTGGCAAAATAATATCGGACTCGAATCATGAATCTCATATACGAAAATAACATGACTTTGGTCTCTGACATGAAATTGAATCTGGAGCAACTTTTTATACCTTGACGCTCGAGGAGGTTACACCGAAACTTCACTTCACACGGAAATGTTACAGTTTTTCTCCTTTTAAATCTCTTAACCGCTCAACGCAGTCCATGCTTACATACATTGCAATTGGCAATGTTTTAATAAAATACAGGTGAAGTATCTGCCAAAAACATCTTGAGCGAGTAATAATTATAATAATTAATATTATATGTGCATATGTATTTTGATGATTGATGGTGCATTAAGACGTGTTAACTAGGAAAATTGCACAGGTAACGTTTATATCATAAATATTTATGCATGCATCGTATCATATCCCGCTCCCCTTCTGTAATATTCGAATTCGAACCATTTTTTTCGGACAGCAATAATAGTCTTACAAAATACATATTGCAAAAGTAATATTTTTAAATTTTTAAAATGCAAAAGTCAGACTCGCTCTATTTCTGGAATAAAACGATAGAGGTGACTTCACATAATGTGAATTACATTTGAATCACATTCACATACATTCATATTTCATGGACGAGTTATGGAAAACAATGTGGTTTTGAAAGGGAAATTATCCTCTTGCAAAAGTAATCGCGTGGCATTTAGGCACGTATGACAAACAAAAATTAAATGAAGACGCAATTGCATCCTGCACCCTTTGATGATGCCTTTTCAGGTACTCCATTCCAATTAAGAAAAAATGTGTGTGCAATGCATATTACGGTATGCGTATTCCTTGTTAAAAATTTGGAAACGCAAACGAGGGACAACAAAAAATATCCCATATCATCATTCTTCATAATATTTAATAATAGGTCATGTTCCCAATTTAGGACCTGGTCAATTATTGGTACTTATTCCACATGCACAATTTAGATGCGTACAAAAGTGAATTATTGCTTTTATTACAGCTTAAAGTTATTATTGCTTTTAGTTATTTTTTTGTATTTTTGTATGATATAGGCCGTTCTTGATATCATACGTGATATAAGCACCTATATTTATGACATTTTCTTTAATAAAAAATTCAAACAAAAAATCTAATTAATTTAGAATTTTACCGCTCATGAAAACATTTTAAGAAACACTAATAAAACAATATTTTCCAATTACCATCAAATTAATAGTTTTATTCCTGAATTTTTTGGCACAAACTTTTAATTATTATCTTGTAAAACGGCTCGCCGCGTGTAAACCGTTTAGTACTGAGCAAAAATACATCACCGTTATCTATCACTTACAAGAGGGGTAACATGTGTCAAGGGGCTTAAATTACGATGCCATTGTAATTAATTACTCAAATATACAAGTACCACTGCAACAGATTTACTGCTACGATAAATTTTTGGCAACCAGCGGAAGGTGTTGGGTCACAAAGATCTTCTGTGAAGNCACAAAGATCTTCTGTGAAGCAATTAATTACAATACAATAAAATGTTACACGAAAAAAGTGAATTATTGAAACGGCAATAGATGCAAAAATACACAAAAATGAACGAGCGCCGCACTAAATCTTATCAAAGCTCCGACTGTGCAATGAGGTTATATGTATGTATATTGTTTTTTTGCATGTATGTGCCTTAAGTACTGACTTACGTAGTTTATTTTAAACGCACTGCTAACTCATAAACAAATAACACAATATTATATATTTAAAGATAATACATACTATATAGTCACTAGAATTGAAGTTCTTCGCAGGTAAATCGTTGTAAATACTGGTGCTCTGCAATATGACAGAATATATAATATGCCATGTAATTCTTCAAAATCAAACACCTTAACAATTTCATAAATGAACTCTAACTTATATAACTTGAATCACAATGGCTTTGTTTATTGTTATGAATTTAGCATACGATATTTTTTATACTTTGTTTGTTATGTAGTATAATTAAGTACGTGTGCAGTCTGCCATTTTATCATGTCAGGTTTAGGTATTACATTATATGCATTAACGATGCTAATTTTTTGTGATCTAATGTTACTGTAATAGCATTTTTTGCATGTATGATTTTTTTTGTAAACAAGTCAGCGCGAACGATACTGAGGATGAGGGCTTAAACCTCTTACATAAGAATTCAATTGTTTGGCTGCAAATTGACTTAATGTTTCCCCAATGGCCAATTATTAGAGGTGTGCTCCAAACTGTTTTGTAAATCCCAATTAATCTTTAATCAAA
>JAITYZ010001248.1:0-11144 GCA_027744595.1 Paronellides praefectus | reverse complement strand
GGTAAGAAAAGGGGAGGAATAATATATATTATCTGGGTTTATAAATTTTGTGCCGTATCTGTTGCCTTTCGGTGTCCCATCATCGATGTCAACCTATTGAAGGGTCGTCTGTTTCTGTTTTTTTGATAGTAACAGACATACATAGCTACTGGTGTTTGCTGTCACGCACAAAACTTTTACCTTGCTGGTTATTATATATGTATCGGTGGCGGTGGTAGTGGTGGTGCAGCAAAATGACGTGTTGATGAGGACATGGAATCTTGGAATGAAATCAGTGTATCACCCATAATCTCTTTTTGAATGAAAAACTTTTGGAGGTAAGGAAAAAGTCTGTCCTCGCTGATTATACACTTTTTGTGACTTTTGTTTTGACCTAAAGTGTTGTCGGCATTTTATGGTGATACCCTTTCCTTTTTATTTTCCTCATCACCTTCTTCTTCTTTTTATTCTAACCTTTTTTTCTCTCTCAACAGCATTATCAGAGATTAACATGCAGATTAAAAATTCCTTCATTTTCGCTTTCGACTTTTGTTATCCTGGTTGCCTGTCTGTTTTTTAAAATCTGGACAAGTCATTATCTCGTTTCCCAATAAAAAACAAAGTTAAGTTGTCCATATATAAGTACATCTTGGAGCAAAGTAAAAAAAATAGAAGAAGAAATCCTTTTCTTTTTAAGGTTCATAATTGGTGTTGACCGCAAGCAAATAATATTGTTGGGCTATCATTCAAAATAAAAAGTGAGATACGAAGAGTTGATGATGGAGGTTCCTTTTTGGTGATGATGTAGGTACGGTGGTTGGTTTAAAGTGTATATAAGGTATGTGTTATACACATTTAATAATAATAATAATAATAATAGAAGAGGAGGAATGGAAAATAACCATGTATTTAGCTCTCTCGTCTAATTTAAAGTATTCAAAAATATATATACGTACGTATGTACGTACATAGGTATATCCAAAAGTGTCGGATTTAATAGCGTTATGAAAAACTAGTTGTGTGAGGGAAGGTGAAGAAGGTATGTGGCTCATTGTTGATACCGCTAATAAAACCACCTTTTGTCAATAAATATCAATATAAATCAATCTGTAAAATCTTGGTGTGTTGTCCTCATTGTTACGAGTACAAACCCCTTTTCTTCATTAAATGGGCTGAGTTGTGGTGGTTGCTGGTGGTGGTGGGAGACGAGAGACACATCTATTTTCACCGAAATGACTGGAATGTTGGAATGTGGAATTGAAATAAAAATACAGTTTGTATGCAATAAGCCTCAAATATGCTCTTGTCCACGTCTAGTTTGTTCCAATTATTTTTCATGAGGTTTTACGATCGGGGGACAAATGGGTAATTATTTTTATGCGTTCTTGGCCCAAAAAGATGATGATGATGATTGACATTGTGGATTGCTTTTTACGAGAGAGGTATAAACACAATTATTTTTTGTAACCATAAAAACCAGCAAAAATTATAACCGTCAATAATTACATTGCATGTACACTTTATGAAACACATGACATAACGTTGTGTCATTCTATATATATACCTTTGAGTAGTGTTCATATACCTATTAGCTTCTTTCAAACGTAACCCTTTTCCTTTGTGAATACACAACTCCAACTGTCATGTTGTCATTTCTACACGTACGCAGCAGAGCCTGTCGATAATAATTATTTGCCTAATTACTAAAGAGAAAACCCTTATCTTATAGATAGAGGCACTAGCGTTTACCAGTTTAAAAAAGTATATCAGAAGAGGTTAAAACAAAAACAACTTTAAAACGAGCATAAACATGACGTTGAAACTGTCTATAGTGATGGTTCAAGTAATTAAATAATTATCTGTAATTTTTTTTAAAAGTGTAAGTGATATTCCTACATGTCCATACTATCAATAATAAAAATGCTTTTAAAAAATCTACTTGCATTTGCACTATTTATTCACCACCAGCACCACTTTACATACATAACTAATTGCAATAATAAGGAATATTTTTAATGCAATGAGCCTTGTTCTTTATTTTTTTTTCTCCCGCTCTAACATGCTAATAATACAGATGTACTGCATAAATTTCTTCTTGTGATGTTATTTAATTGACCATTAACTGCACTCGCCTAATCCGTCAACTTTTCTTTGCAATGTTCCATTCACACAAAAATTCTTTGGACAAATGACTTCTACTTTCTGTTTCTGATAAAGACTCCTTCGTAATTTTGTACTTTGTATTCAGGTCAATACCTTGTGAGTGTACGCGGCAGTAGAGAAAATCAAATAGGCTGTTGTATTGATTGCTATTGAAGTAACGACATATATGTGGGAGTTCAAACCATTTCACAATTGATAAAATGCATTTTAGTTGAATTCATATATGTTATCAGGGTCCATTTCAATACTAAAAGTTAATTGACAACGAGAACAAAAAAACCGAAAGAAAAAAACATAAAATTTACTGAGGCTTAAAACAAGTTTGATTTGTTATTTGTTTTGCTTTCTAAAGTCTGTTGTTGACAAAAAAACAAGGAAATTTGTGGAGCTCTTTTCAGTTGAAACATATTTTATACTTGAAAGATGGGGATCGCAAAACAAGAAAAAATTTGTGCTGAAATTTTCTACTTATTGCCATACATATATCAGTATAGATGCGAATTAATTCTCGCGGACACGTTTTATCTGCAGACTTCAAAATATATTGCACATTATAGTGAGGATGATGGCGATCAAATATTATTATTATTATTATTCTGTGTGTGCAAAGAGATGAGGAAAGTGTGCATTTGTTTGCGGAGGAGTAAGTCAACTCAATGCTAAAATTGAGTCGAATTAATTCTCGCGGATAACTTTTATCTGCAGACGTCAAAATATATTGCACAATATTATTGCGCGGAGTTTGTTCATGCTCCACATGCATATCTATGTAAATCGCATGTTGGAATGAGAACGATGAAAATGCAGTGTCCCATTTGAAGGGCTTAACAAGCATGCAACTTAAAGTAAAGTGAAGCCTGAGAGAAGATCATCTTGACTGAGTGAACGTACTATATACATAATATATATAACTATCTACCTACGTGACAGCAGCGCTTTTCCTCGTTTCCTCATACTTTTTTTGTGTGTCTGACGTGATGATGACTAAGCAGAGGGAATAATAAGCTGAAAATAATGTTATTTTCACAAAAACGGGCTTAACGAACGAATGCTCACTCCTTCTCATTCTTTAACGTTTATTATGATTTTAATATAAAAACTTCCATCTGTTAATGCATCCCTTATAGTGAGGATGATGGCGATCAAATATTATTATTATTATTATTCTGTGTGTGCAAAGAGATGAGGAAAGTGTGCATTTGTTTGCGGAGGAGTAAGTCAACTCAATGCTAAAATTGAGTCTCATCTCTTCATTCGTCCATATACTCGCCTATTTTTCACGAGCTGCACCTCACTCGCTCGTCATTCTACTCTCGTTCATTCACCGATCATCTTGTTCATCATCAGTCAGCGGAGAGAGAGATGGAGAGAGAGAACTGCTAGGGAGTGAGTGAAAGAAGAAAAAGGACCCGTGCAGCAGCCACACAGCATCATCATCATCAACAACAACAACAGCATGTAATATACATAATAATAATATTTACTAATATAATACGCGATATACCACAGCCACCACATCATCGGACTCTTGTAATATTATTGTATCCTATATTAGATTGCCATGTAGTGTGTGCTATTCCTCCTCTTATTATGTTACTATGACGAGCACATATTTCCGTCCCTCTTCTCCTGTCTAGCTCTCTATAAGAAAAGCTTGCATGCTGTTGATTCATGTAAGAAATGGCATATTACCCGATCCTCCATCCAGCCAACAGGATTTCAAACCGGAGGCTTTTTTGTGGGGATTCAGCGGGGGGCTGGACTGATTGGGCAATAATGGGACCCCTAGTGAGCCGCAGGGGGCCTCCATTTCATACCATTTAGCTTTTCCTAATGAAATTTATCGCTACGATGATGATGACGATGATGGGTTTTCTTCTCTCGTCTCTTTCTCTCAGACTCACAAGTCTGGCCCACCAAAGTGGATTTTTATGCATTATCGCATTCTATACAATATTACATTTCTATGTACTTATTACCACTGATGTTATTGTTATGACTATTATTGTGATATTTGCTCTTTAATGATTCATATTTCCTTTATTTATCATTACTACAAACGCGCATATAAGCAACCAAAACTACACACATTAACATACACATACAATAATATAATACCATAATATTCTACATATATAGTAGTTTTCATAGTTATACTTTTATATTTAACAAAATAAATAGGAAATTAGGAAAAGAATGAGACGTTTTTTAAGTAAATGTGATAGTGAATTATAGGGCGGAAGAACGGATGGAGTGAACGAAAGAAGGTTTTATTCGCCATTCTATTCATCTTGAAATTTACTTTTTCACATTCTCATCATGTTCATCTTCATAAGCTCTAATGTTTCATCCGAATAAATACTCCACACTTTAAAAGTAATGCATTTTAGCATACATATTATCCTTTTCTGAGCCAGCAAAAGGAAAGCTATAAGCTTTATATTTATAAACAAGTATATTATGCAAATAAGGAGGCATAAATACAGCAGAGCCATCATAATGAAAATATAAAGAAATATATATATATGATATCGGTTGGTCTTTGTAACAAAGAATGGAATGGTTATACTATTTACACAAAGGGACCAATGAATGATAGTGATCGGGTTTTTATTTATTTGTACGCATATACACATGTTTTGTAACTCGTATAATGAAATTATGAATTGTGTGGTTGTCAAAAAAAAATGAGTACGCGTGTGTGTGCATCCATTCGCCAATGTTATTAGGTTAACCCGTAATACTAATAAAAATGTTTTAAAACCTTCTTTCGTTCACTCCATCCGTTCTTCCGCCCTATAATTCACTATCACATTTACTTAAAAAACGTCTCATTCTTTTCCTAATTTCCTATTTATTTTGTTAAATATAAAAGTATGGAATAAAATCTTAGTCCTGAATGGACCAACTCACTCGAGGTGAAGCCGTACCAAGTGACCCTTCATTCGAAAGGCCTTGACGAATAACATAAGAAACTTATGAAACTTTCACTAGGTAACGCATATCATTGGAGAAAAAGTGTAAAACTATCGCTAACTGCAAAACAACTTAAATAAAATGTAAGCAAATAAAATGCTAAATATAGAAAATATTTATAAGCCTTTATTACAGCTTACTTAGCTTACAGAGGTTCTTCGTTATATGTAATACATATTACGTATTATGCACTTAAATTGAATGTCATCCAAGAGCCGAATGACAAAAATCATATAATCCATTGTCTTTCTATAAAATTTCATGCGTTTATTTTAATAAATGTATCAACAACTGATTGATATCATGTATATTAGTATATATTTAGAAAACACGGCTCTCTTGTTTTTCATAAATATAAATTGTGCATTTTCCCCCATCGTGTTACTCCATCCCAATTTAACAATTCAATATTTATGTTGCTGCTTTGTTCATCAAAATTTATATCAACAAAACTAATAAGGAATGCTTAATTAGAGTTAAATGGCGATGATTGATGGATAATATTAAAAGATAATTTTATTTGTTATTCTGTAATTTATTAAAAGGATATTAATTTCAACCACGCAATCCCATACAAACCAAACGACGTATATTCACACATCTCACCATTCATTCTATTTTTTCCTGTTGCAAAGAAAATATATTGATGACAAAGTAAATGTACATAACGTGTACTTAAGTTTTTAAAATTTTAAAATACAAACACAATAGGTTTTTGAACTGTTTGAATGACACCTTATCTGCCATCATCCTCATCAACATGATTGTTTTCAAATAAGAGTCAAGCCGAGTTTATTGTTTTACTTTGCATGCATTTTACATAGAGGTACTTTTTGTTTCACTCAACCGGGTATACATGGGAGCCTCTCTTTGTGTTCTACGCTGTTTGAAAGTTGGTAGGTGGTGTCAGTTAAAAATCCGACGTTTTGTGAACATTTGACTATGGCATCTCTTTTCGTCCAACATTTTAACACGCATTTTTATTATTATTATATCACTTTTCATATTATTCTACACACCACCAAAGTAAAACAATAACTCTTAACGGTTTCTTTTTTATATTTTAATTATGTTAGCATTGTCAAAAAAAACTCTCTTTTCTTTTTACCTTTTATTTCCCCTTTTTCCTTTTTCTCTGTATCATTTCTCGACGTTTCTTTTTTTTTTCCAACACACGAAAATTATAATATTTTGCGTGTCATCCGACTTGTGTCATCGGTCCGTTTGATGTAAAAATAGACAGGAAAGTGCATAGTTTTTAATTACCGGTGTATTATGGGGAGCAGACGAGCATGATATTATTATTAACGCTATTATTATTGTTGTTTGTTTATGATTGTGAGTGGAGTGGCGCGAAAAGTAAATGAAACACATCTGTATATACATATTGTTATTATTATGCTGTGTAAACTATTTCGTGTGAGACTTTGGTATTTTACTTATTTGACTCTGTTTCGTGATGATGATATGATGACGATTGTAAAGGACAATAACATTGTAATATTTCTATTGTATAATTTGGAATGACGTGGAAACCGCTTTTCATGTTTCGTTTTATACTTCTTTTTGTTATATGAGCAGCGCGACCACAATGATTATATTATTATTGTTGATTGTGAAATACCAGCAGAATAATAATATATTATACTATACCTACACACCAGTAAAGAATCAGAGTAGCACCATCATCTTTGGAATGTATATAGGTAGGTAGGTATATACACAGATGATATTTTGTATGTTTTATTGCTGCTATTATTATACGATTGGCTAAACGACATTATTACATATGTAAAATTTTATTTTCACATTTTATATTCGCGCTCTGGAAAGCTATCTCATTTTAAATGGAAGCATTTCATAAGTGTCCCCAAAATTACTTTATCATTCTCTCGTGTGTTTGTCGTAAAGTAAAGCTGTGTAAAGAGGTAATAGAGGTGGATAGAGGTATACACATTATTATATTGTTATAGTTTTGTACATTTGTGTACTTTTACAATAGTTTTATTACGTGTAACTCTCAGCACCACCAGATATACTCACACCGTTTCTACTCATAAAACTTCCGGAAAAGAAAGAAGTTGTCGAGTTATTTCACATAAATTATGTAGATGTGTCCCTAAAAGAAAGTGTTTACATTAGTCAGTTTTATATTTGAACAATATACCTACTTACCTATACCTATTCCATTTCTTTATAACTTTTATCTACACACACAGCCATATCATATATTATATATATATATATATTATACTTGTTCGCATCTTTATGAAAGATACAAAATAGCTAAACTGTTCTAGTCAAATACAACAATGTAATAAAAATATAACTTTATTTCTGCAATATAAAATATTAAGTTATATATTAGGCGTAGATATATTGTGATTCTACATAATATTACGTATAATATGCATTGTTGCAATTTGCAATGAGCTCACAATTATGTCGATAAAAAATTAATTATTGGGTGAAAATAGACTAAAAATAGTTTGACATTTGAGCTTAGTCAGAAACTCTTATATGTGTGTGTGTACGATGCCTGGACTCGAATATTTCAACTCAAGATTGTATGAAACGATAAATATAAGTAAATTCCGGAAGTTGTGTATGACGAGAGGAAAGGAGAAACACAAAAAAACTGAACATTTATACATGCTCCGGATTTTTTTTCTTGCTGATGCAGCACAAAAAAAATAAGGGAAACAAGAAGAAAATCAAGTATAAGAAACTAGAAATCATACACACACTCACGTACAGACATATATGTACATAATATGTGGAAGGGAGAAGATGTGTGTAGGTATATAATGAAAAGGAAGTTTAAGTGAAGAGCGCAGTCGGAGTAGAATGGTGAATGGGGAAAGAGGAGAATGTAACAAAAAAAATATTATGTAATTGTTTGCCTTCTCATGACATATGAAGGCAAAAGGGGAAAAGTTGACTGCTTCTTTACACAAAAAAGTATCCCAACAATATAATATATTATTATAATGTTGTTAATACGATAATGTCTATTATATTTTTGGTGCATTGCGTAGCAACAAAAATAAATAAAAAAATAAATACATATATCACATATTTATCTCTAATCGTAGTGGTGGTAATACCTTCTTACAATATACTTTACCAGTTAAGTCTACAATTTGAACAGTAGTATGTCGTAGCATACTTATTATGGGAAAATATATGTATGTAGTGTTGATAGTCTACTCAACTTTCTCAGATTTAATACATTTGCTGCTTGAATGCTTTTACGAAAAAAAAGAGCAAGAGAGGGAGGGAGAAAGAGAGAGCCTTTTGTTATTCTTCTTCTTCATCTTCTTGTGTGTGTGAGCCAAAGGGATTTTCTTGTTCTGAAAGAAGTTTCCATGACACACGTATATACTCTGAACAGTCTGAACACATATTAAATATAATAATAATAGTATCCAAGTTGAGGAATACGCACAATAAAAGTTGTAGTAGTCAAGTTAACCAAGAAAAAGAGGAGAGTAGGGAAACCCAGCCACTTAATACATTTACGTCGCGGTCGTTATAATGTTATTAGTAAGCTGATGTCCTTTTCATCGTCATAATCATCATCGCACACTACACCCACCACCACCACACACACACGTCAGAAAGTTGTTTGGTTGGAAAAGGGGCATCATTGTACTTCGTAGACTATATACGTGTACATACTTTTGTGTAAGCATTTTTGTCACTTGATGTCAAGGAACATATTTTCACTTTTTCCTTTCACATCTCTCTTTTCAATTCCAATGCAAAATGTTACTGAAATAAAAAGAGACTCACTGCGTTGTGTGTTTCAACTTATACGCGTTGAAATAATAAACTCTTGGGGCATTCTTCACTGTTTATGAGCATTTATATGAACAAAAGTGGAAAGAAAAAAAACAATAATCAGACATACACATTTCTACATGAAGCATTTAAGGAAGAAAAATTGTGCCCGTTTTAAATAAAAGGGGAATGCGAAGGGAATAAAAGAATGAAAAAGTAGAAACNTGGACAAAAAGAAGTTATAAAACCGAGTGGTAAGATGACATAATAATATGAAGCAGTGGGAGTTCTGGTTTCGTTGGTAGCTGAATCAAGAGCAAAAGTGGGTATATTTTAATAAGGGAGGGAGAGAAAGAGCAAGAGTGAGAGAGAGAGAGAGAAAGAGGGAGTATCATCCGCTGAGAACTTTATACATATATAATATTGTACACTCATACATATATGTATACCGAAAAAGTGGAATATTCATTGTGCGTATAGCTATATATATGTATATGGCGTAATAATAATGGCGGTATGATTGTATATAGCTGCTGGTGGAACTGACGCGATAAGAATTTGCTTAAAAACCCGTTTCGGGCTCATTTCCTCCCTCACACCCAGGGAAAAGTCCAATTTCCGACTTGTCACTGAGCCTGATATCCAATTTATAGGAGACCTCTTCTCTTTTCCCTTTTTTCCAGTGAAAGCCCTCCTTTTCCCCTTCTTCTCTTCTCTCTTTTTAGCCGACACTTTACAAGCACTTTGTGGAAACGCTCATCATCGGAAATCGTTTAGGACCTCTTCCAAAATCATCATGATGATGAGGATGATACAAACCATCTTTTTTTGCTCTCTCTCTCTCTCTCTCTCTCACTCAATCGTTTTCACACCAGCTTTCCCTTTTTTTATACATTTATAAATTTAAAAAATAAACATATAACATCTTTATATCATGTAGTTATATACTTTTTTATAACGGATATCAAGCTATGTTATAGTCCCCATTACTTTGTCGGTTTACAACATCACATCGTTTGACTCGACTATTTTTTTGATACTTTAGAATTAAAAAGTATAACGTTCCCAAGGGGAAGCTAAGTAAATGTATTAAACTGGAAGGAGGAGAGAAGAGGAGCAGCACGAAGAATGAGGACAACCTAAAAAAAGTCTCATGAAGAACGACTGAAATAAAATACATAGAAAATCCTTCTCTCTCTCTCTCTCTCTCCCGGTTTTTATTCATTCTCAACAGTTTTGTAGTGACCCTCTTTATAGCATGACATCATTGATACATTCAAGCTTACACACACGCACTCCCTATTTTTTATTATTATTCCTATTACCGATATCAATAAACCATAGCGTTGTGACGGAAGGGAAACGGCGAGTAAAAAAGAGGAGAATAAAGAGACAAGTTAGAGGGCAATAATACCTTTAGGATGAATACTACTACATCAGCAATAACAGATTCATGCCATGATAAAATTTGCTTCAAGCTTCTTCTTCTCCTTTCCCAAGTCCAAAAAAAAATCTCAAAAAAATATGGTGGTGGTATCCTATCCTCCGCTAGCAAAGCCCTCACACAACAGCGTGTGGACCGTTTTATTGGAATGATCATGGTGATCATCATGGTGAACTTGAGAAGAAAGGTGTAGCCGTAGTGCTCAATAATAAAAGTGAACTTACCAGCACAAAAACATGCGCATAGGTTGTTTTGCTGGTTTGTGGTACATATTATGAGCGCTTCCCTTTCTTCCTTTTCCTTTTGCACAAACACAAGGCAATGTGTTTTTTTCCTTCTTCTTCTTTCCTTTTACAAGTTGCTCATCTTGGTTCAAAGCCATAATATTATACAGTTCTACGTATACAGATAAAAAACGCATTCATTCATTCAACATACACCCAACATATATGCCTATACACATGTCTATATTTATGCCCCTTGTGTTTGAGTCAAGTCTCGGCTCCAGCCTAATTGAAAGGATGTATGCAATAATATGGAACATATGAACACATTATAAGTAGTTGAATATAAAACGCTGCTGTTAGTAGCCAATTAGTGATAAAATATTGTGAACTACAACGTTTTAACAGATTTCCTTGTTATTCTGTAGTTTTTACATAAAAATATTCACTACATACCTGTGTAAGGATATTGTATGCTATACGATGATACAATAATAATATCTTTGAAGCAATACTTTTACTTTGCATTGTACACGCATCCTCCGTATAATATGATGTTATATTTTATGCATATT
>JAITYZ010001247.1:0-12767 GCA_027744595.1 Paronellides praefectus | reverse complement strand
ACTAATGCTCAGTCTCTCCGTGAATAATTTCAGTCTGGAGAAAAATGAATCTTTTGATTTGCCCTTTGATGTTGAAGATACACTCGCAGAAGAACTGGTGGTTTTGCATGAGGATGTAAAGCGGTGATGTTTACCCGGTGATACGCCTCCTCCACCCAAGGTGGCCATAGTAGGAATAAATTCCACTTTTGGAGTTGATGCAAAACTGGTATCAAATGAGATTCGATCGTCACCACCTTTAGTTGCCACTGTGGACTGTCCTGAAGAATGATCACTCTTATTCTCCCGACTTCCCTTGCGACTCGTGGAAAAATCAAAAGATGGCTCAGTGGCAATTTTAAACTTGAGTGCCTTCTCGCTCACCGCCACCTCCGTAATAGCCTCTTCGTCACTGCCGCAACCACCGTCATCATCATCCTCCCCATCCCGATCACTTTCTGACTCAACGGAAGGAAAACTCTGAAAGTTGCCACCGCTACTGTTTGCTCGCAGAGGTAGTAAGCCAGCCACCTTCAAACTATTACTACTTCCGGACGCTTTGAGCATTAAAAGCTGGGATGCTCTGCGGTAGGTTAAAGGGTTAGAGTTCCGGTGTCCCATGGGTACTACTGGAGGTACAGGTGGTGTGGGATCGGTGGTAGTTAATAACTCTGGTTTGGTTGTTACAGGAGCAGGAACTTTAACGGAAGGTGAAGGTGGTGCTGTGGTGGTAGTAAGCGGCTCTTCTTCTGAACCTGGTTTTGACGTTGAAGAAGATAATACATTGTCTGAAGAGGACGGAACTTTATCACAAGCGTTATCACTGCTGCTACTTGTCGTCCCCGTGGCAGGTGGATTTTGCTGTGATGTGGATGAGGGAGGATTTACGGACTGCAGGGCTGTCACGTCAGTGCTCTTTCGATGACGGGGTGGTTGGCTAGCTTCATTCAAGCGTCTGTAGTAGTCCAGGGCGTCACGGACTGGTTGAATAATCATTGACTGTACAAAAAAACAACAGTGATGATAAGATGCATATCAAATTTTGCTATTAAAATACAATAAAAAGTACATATGCCTATATATATATAGATATCATAAGTTGTTTAAAAATAATTTTAACTTGGAAAAATTATTTGTAATTTTTGTAAATCTAAATTCAAGTAGTGAACCATACATTATAGGTTATATATCTACATTTTATATACATTTTATGACTTTATAACATTTCTTAAGGACATATTGCATCTTTCGAGCATGGATTCGGATTTTTCGGGTTGGTTCAGTGCAGTAAAACAGCTATAATGCAAGAGTATGTAAAAGCATAGCCCTAGATCTCTTTAGCCCCAGCTTGTGTTGTCATTTGGCATTTAGTCTGTCCTACCAACAACCTGCAATGCATCTCTTTTTGTAAGTGTACATGTAACGAACACACGTTTGAGCAAGCTCATGCTTAACGCGCGGCTCTGTGGTGTAATGGTCAGCACTTTGGACTCTGAATCCAACAATCCCAGTTCGAATCTGGGCAGGGCCTGATCACTTTTTGCATACCATTTTCTCATGTTTCTTGACATATTTATCGATAAATTAATTAAATATAGTGTATTTTTTACTTCAATATTTTTTCCAAAATTTTGGAAATAAATATATTGCTAATTTCAATATAAACGATTCTTGGAACTGAAAATTGAGAACAAATGGGGTGGTGGTTTTGTTGAACCAGTCAATTTAAAATTGAATGAACAATCAAAAATTATTACAATACAATTCCGAGAAGGAGCCAATAAATATATAATTTTTTTTAAACTGAAATTATAATTGAGTGAGTATAAAAGGCCAGCTGCAAAGAACATTTGTTTTTATTTGCCGTTCTGAGTTTGAAATTTAAACTTGATAGTCTGAAGCAGGAAAATTATTTCGAAAAACGCATTGGAAATGTTGATTTTCAAAGTTTCCAGCTGAAGTTAAAAGGAAGGGTACTGAAACCGCACGTATATACTTAAAAAATAAAAAAATAAACTCACGTCTAATTCTGGAAAGAACGCTCCCAAAGCCTCAAACAATGGCAGCAATACTAGACCAATAAATCCGCATTGGGAAGATGGCTTTGTAATCTTGTCCCTGTCCATGAACGGGGTGACTGGAAGACCTTCTAATTTCTCTGTGTCGCTTTGTTGAAAAAATTCCTGTGAAAAATAATAGGTTAAAGATGAAATTGCCTTGGACTTCTGTATAGAAAATGCTATTTTTTACCACATTATTAACTTACCGCTAAAAGACAGTCAAGCCAGGGTTCTGCCACATTCATTGGTCTTGCCTCATTTGAAATATCAGCTACTTTAATAAGTACCATTGACAACTGTAAAAAAATAAATTAGACTTGTATTGCAAACTGTTACTATATACCTATTATGCATTTGGATAACTCATCCATGTATTAATTGTATTTCTAATAAACTAATAATATATTTTATTAAATATATGTCAACATAATTTTAAAACATATTTTATAACTGCCCATATTATTAAAAAGTCCACGGTCCCACAGATACATACATATTTCTCATTGTACCCCTTCCTATTTTCTGTTTCTACTTACCTGATAGATATTATTGTACCCAGGGTGATCCAAATCATGGCAAATACAGGAAGTTAAGAGTATTAAAGTCTCCAGGTCGCCTACTCTCTCCGATAAATTTACAGAATACGCCATACCAAACATCTATAAGGAAACGACAAAGAATACAGGATTCAGAATTCAGCTTACACATTGATTACAAGGTATCTACTATCTACGGACTCGAGTATCAAAAGTTACTCGCATTGAAATACGAACTTGTTAAAAGCATGAACAGTGTTCATTGAACACCCACGGAATCATACCTACTTCATCTGCTTTTCTCATTGTCTTTATTTGCTTTATCTTTTTAAATTGCAATTTTCTTGAATCTAAAATTCATACTTTGGTAGAAAAATGCTTATCATAAAATTGACCAATCAAGATAGATTTAATATAACCATGTTTTATTTTTTTATTAATTCAACGAATTGCACACTACCCCTTGTTTTACTTTTGTCACTTGTTTGAAGCTCTTGTCAGCTTGTTACTGGGTTTAAAATGAAGGGACAAGGTAAGGGTACGTGGAAAAATTCAGTTTGATTTGAATTCGAAATAATTGCTTTTTAAATGAAATGTTTGATGTTCATGCACTTCACAATTAAAAGTTGTTTGTTCTCATCAAGTGCTCATTATTTTTGTTTTGAAAACTCATCCAGTGATCTACAGTGTAGAAAAAATGTTTTTGTTGTTTAGAGTAATCTGGCAACATTACCCACGCCCACACAAATGACATAATATCCGACATATCATGTTCTTGCACAACTGATGCAGTTCACCCACCCAGTCACCAGTCGTACAGTTAGATCTTTTTGGCATATAATAGTAACTTGTTGGATGGGCTGAAGTTTATCATCCACTTTACTACCCACCACCACCGAATGCGGCTTCCAGGAAAATGACTCCGGTGGCGTTGGCTCATAGTAAGGCAATAATAATTTGTTAAAGTACTTTAAGTAGCCTGATACCATATTAAATGGTGGTCGTGGGGTACTCTTATAAGAATTGAAGCGAAGCCAAAAACTTGAGTTTGTAATCCGCTTGTAAACATCAAACGAATTTAATACCCTAAACTTACACGGTAATTCATTCCACTCATTCCTGTCATGTTTGTTGACTCAAGTCAGTATAAAGACACAAGTTTCGAAATACATCGTCTTTCCTCCCTAAACATATAAAGACAAGTAGATTCCCTACCCAAAAGATGTATAAAAAAAGATAGTAAATCGACGAGCTGAGCTCAGTGAGACGAGTAAAAGCTCAACAACATATCAACTTAATGTCAATAAAATTATATACATATAAAGTAGATGAAAAACGATGATGATAGTACTCGCTGTCTACTTTCAATTCAACTGAATAGCAAATTACCCGAAATAAATATTAACCCTTTTAACCACTTTACTAAGCCTACTTTACTACTGAACTGGAAAAGAGGCTTCATAATAATAACAGCAAGTTTTGCTGGTAAACTAATTCATTAGAAAATTACAAGGAACTCAATACTAAAATGTAATACTTTTAATGTCAAAATGGGGATATTACTACTCAAATGTTCTTTTAAGCATGATAGGAAAATAGGTATGTAATAATAATCAGCATTCATTGTGAAATTGCGCAAACATTTTCAAGGTAATTCTTAACATCCACAAGCTATCTTCAGGAAGGATTAACAAAAGGGGGAAACAGGTGGGTAGGCAGGCAGTTAGCTGGAAATGTTGCAAAATATTATATAGTATTGTGTTTTGTTCTACTTACCATTTGAGTGACGCAAAAGCAGTGGCGGAAGTTATGGAAAGGAACATCATTATAGTTATGGTAGACGCGGACATTCAAGGTACATTTGTTGCAAGAGAACCAACATCTCTTCATCCTCCCACTGCCAATTGTCAAAGGTGGGCTCAGCAAGCAACTGGCAAGTTTCCCTTGTCAATACAACGTCACTGCAGAAAAAACAAGACAATATAGATGATATAATATGACATGTAGCATGGGATACATAATATTTTTCCTAATTGATCATCGATGATGACAGCGATTATATGATGTTATGTGACACGACAAGTTAGCAAACAGAAATAAAATGTAGCATGATATAAAAACATGAAAACTACATGGCGTAAGGGCAAATAATCACCTGAGTCTGAGGAATTTATCGCAAACAACTTGTCTCGCATCCTTACTCCTGCGATGATACCCAGGTCCCAATGTTGATTTACCCGTTGTCTCCTCTATTGCGGGATCCATTAAGGGTGCCGGATGAAGCGCTTTATAAAATCCTGACATAAACATACAATAAAACTTTCAAGTTTAAAACGAGGACGAAAAATAATATTCACGCAGTAATATTTTATTAATATTTTACCTAGCCAGCTAAGATGTTCGTAATTTTCCAGCTTGGTCCTTAGTTCATTAACCTCCTGCTTCAGTTCTTGGACACTCTCGAAAGGTGATGACTGTCGCTGGAAACAAAATTCCAATGCTTGCACTCTACAAAAAAAACAAAGTGCATTATAATTTATTGGAGCATTCAACAAAATGCGTGCATCATGCAGAAATCTACGAATAATGACAACTTGACATCATTTTTTGATTTCCCACAGCCATAAAAGAAGCATAATACTCTACACTCTTGAATGACATTTTCTCCTCCTCCAATATTGTGTGGACGCAGGAAAGTAATGAATGATTAACCCCAGTTGCATCATAAATCAACCAGTTTTCTATTATTAAAACATATATGTATTAGAGAGGCGTGTTTAGTATTTCTAGTAGTAGAAATTAATTACAATTACTTTCAACTTTACTGTGAAGTCAAAAAGTATACACTCGATAAAAATATTATATAACCCCAACTCTTTTTCTATTCCAAATTCCTTTCCTAATTATTTGAAGGATTGGGTTGGATACCATACCTCCAAATCGTAAAGAAGATAAAGGAGAAGGTAAGGTTAATTAGACTTCTATTGGAAACTACCAACTCTTTATTATACAGGGAGATTACAATATTTTCCAGCTTATTGAGTTGGAAAAGCTGGGATACAGAAAACCATTTCATTCAAGATTGATATTTTTACTAAAACACCCTGTATCTCTGACTCTCCTTCTCCCCACGCCAATAAATATCATCATTTAACAAAATTAAATGAAAGTAATAAAACTGGCATATGTACCTCTATACATTCTTATACCCACGTATCTGACGAACAAGACAGCACACTCCTCCATTAAAACTAAACTGAAAAAGTGCTTACCTTCATCTCCCTCAACCCTTTATTATACAGGGAGATTACAATATTTTCCAGCTTATTGAGTTGGAAAAGCTGGGATACAGAAAACCATTTCATTCAAGATTGACATTTTTACTAAAACATCCTGTGGCTGTATCTCTGACTCTCCTTCTCCCCACGCACGCCAATAAATATACTCATTTAACAAAATTAAATGAAAGTAATAAAACTGGTATATTATGTACCTCTATACATTCTTATACCCACGTATCTGACGAACAAGACAGCACACTCCTCCATTAAAACTAAACTGAAAAAGTGCTTACCTTCATCTCCCTCCAAAACCTTTCTACTTTCTTCTTCTTCTTATCTTCTTCTAAAGGTAATTTGATTATCTTCTTCTTCTAAATAGTGACAATGATGAAACTATACTACAGTTATATAGCTAGATCAAACAGAGTTTTTTATCTATCCACACAGTACTAATATGAATGTTTTTTTCTCACTAATATGAACTTTATTGTATTCCCATTAAAACGATTGCGTCACCGACTCCTTCTTTGTTTTTGAAGAGGAAAAGATGTAATAAAAAATTTCCGTAGATCTTGCCAATGCAATGATGATGATGCTCTTCTCTGATTGCTTTTGTCTTTTTTGTTGGCTTAAATTTCTTTCTCTGTTTAAATAGGATGAAGATTTACAGGAGGATTCAATTTCCTTCACAGAAGAACAATAGAAAGCAGAGAACAAAAATAAAAACTGGTGGGTCGACGACAACAAAACAAACAACACACCATCAACAAAAGCAATTACAACAATTACCCGAGAATCTCGGCTCGAGATCCATTAAAGCATGTCAACAAAATACGACAACATCCCTCTCATGCATTCTTCCTGGCTGTGTAAAAACAAAAACCAATTTTCATATTTACGCGCCTCAATTTGAGCAGGAAAATTTCCATAAAATCTTCATTTTACCAATGACCAGTTAAATAGCTACGTTCGCGCTCTAGCTTAATAGCTTTTGGAAGTGATCACATGGGAGACTCTATCTGTTTTCTATGCATTTCCCTGCACTTTGGTCTCACACCCAATCCAATTAATTCGAGAAACCTTGCATGCTTATCATTCTCCTCCTCTCGAAAGGAAATTTTTATTGCCTCGCTTCTCGCAATGGAATTATGGAATCTTTATTGTCGCTAAAGTCGCCAAATTAAAAAGGGTTTTTCGTAAATTGCTTGTTTCGTTATTGCCATGCCAGTCAATCAATTAATGTCGTTGATTGGCTGCTGTTGAAAGGCTGATAATTTGAAATGAGAAAATGTGCGCTAATTGAAATGAAGTGAAAATACACTGCACTCACGCAAGGTAGTTGGTTACTTTTTGCAATGCATTTATACTGCATCATGGTTTGTGATTTAAAATTGTTTGAAGTACACTTTAGAGGGTCATTTAATCGACAAAAAAAAGGAAATGCAGTAGGTACAATGTAATTTATTGGTCGGGGAAACGAAAAAATGATCTCAATATTGTATTTTCAACAAAATATTTTTCCTTACCTTTTCTCCAAAGAGAGTAAATCGACTCCCACTTGTTCCATCACAATTGCTGCAAAATATACAATGAAATTACCGTTGATTAGGTCATTTTTTTTTAATTTACACGCGACATGTTATTTCATTCATCTGTACATTTATATCCATCCATACATTTCGATTTTAATCACAGGTAAGTTTTATTCAATATTTTAAACTGAAGTATAAGAAATTCTTATTAAGAATAGCGCGGGCGCAATAAAATTTATTTAAGAAAATCTAATACAATTTACATATGTTCATATGCAGCACCTCTCAAGAAAACAGGATAACACTAAAGCAACAGGATATATTAATAAATGCATTATCGAATGATAAGTGCTTATTATTTTATAGTGCTTCTTTGTACATTTGTTTCTTTCAAAATGACGTTTTGTGTCTTTTGAACTTTTTGAAGTGACATCTTTTTATGACAATCTACATCCTCAATTTCCACTCTGAAGAAAAGGATGAAAGCCCCCTTCAAACAAAAGGGCTATTCACCTACCCACGCAAAAAAATAAGATATTACAACACCTTTTTTTAAATGTAATTCTTTTACCACATTACTTTAACCGTTCATGATTGCCTAGGAGCCTCTTGCCTTTTTGGTATAACAACGTTGCATTTTTTTCCTCGAATTGTAGTTACCTACCTACTTTACTTAAAGTTGCCTACTTGAAGTAGAATACAATGGTGTAAAGTTACCTACAAAATTAAAGTGTACAACTTAGATCACAAGGAAAAGGGAAATACAAAAGAGAACACAATGAAATACAGGGCAAAAGAAAGAAAGGAAATTTTTTCCATTCGATTGACTTTTTCTTTTATCCGTCTGATCTGTGGAATCCAAGCGGATTTAATTTGCTCCGTTGTTTTGTCATGTTTTAGCTAGCACGGACACGAACGTACATACTTACTTCACGAGAAAGATAAAGAATGAAAAGATGATATTCTCCATGGACATCAACCATTGATCTATTCTCTAAAACATTCGTAGAAAAAACGGAGACACGACTAACCAACAACGTCATTCCGTCACGTTGCGAGTCCTTACATTCTTCCAAAAACCAAAAGAAAGAGAGGAAAAAGAGGGGAAAGACGAAATAACTTTTGCCGTTTCTTTTCGCTTCAGGAATGTCCACGCAATGTTTGGTTTTTAGTTGCTTTAAGTACTCTTTTGTGAAGAAGACTAAAAGAGGAAATCCGAGATAATATATTGCGAAATCAATGAAAAAACGAACGGATAAACAGACCTCTTATCTTACATTTCATCTTTACAAAGGAGACCAAGAACGCAAGAAAATGCTACCTGCAAAACCTGTAACCAAGAAAAGTTATGTCTACTCAATCCTAAAATGTAGCTCGATGATTTTTTTTAGTTTCGGTTTCCGATTCCCCGGACTCCAAATTCGTAGTATGTAATGTTTAATGTATTATTTGATTAGTATGCTTTTGGAAACACAGTCTGTTGTTTGATTAATACTTTTGATGATTATTTTAAATGCTACATATATTTTATTAAAATTTTTGGCTGATTCATTAAGGGTCAGGTTAGAAATGATCCTGTGTGTGTAAGGGTTTCGTATTAAGAAGTATCGTATCATCGCCAGTGGCGATTGACTGCAATTTAGGTTGTCTATCAACCCATTTGTAATTTGTAATTAATAGCCTACATCTGTAGCACATATTGTCATTGTAACACTAGAGTTGAAAAATGTAAATCAAAGGGATATTCACCTTCTCCTTTGTCAAAAGTTTCATGATGCCCCATATTCTTTTATTAATTTTTTGCTTTCAAAAGAACTCAAAGATGATTTATGCCATGTACAAATGTCTAAGAGTTTCTTGTGTAAATACTTAAAAAGTTGCGTTTTCTTTCACTTCCAAAAATAGATGAGACTTGCTATATATAACTTTTAAATCCATGTAAGTGAACGTTAACATGACAAGAATATGGTTTTTACTGTGATAGGTTAGGGGAAGAAAACGAGTTGATAACATGCCATCTTTTACGAAGGAGCTACAGCAGCTGAATATAGTGTCACTTTGCCCCTTTTGCTCCCATCCATCTTATATTTTGTAGTTTATAGTAGCACACTACAGTAAACTAATAAGATTTTTTTGCAAAGTGGTTGTGCACGTCAGCTTAAGTGAGTAGAGGACATTAAAATGGAGGAAAGGAGGAAGAGATGATTTAAGAAGGGAGTAGTAAGAAGGACACATACCTATCTTGCAGAAAAGGTTTGGTAATTTTGTTTATCCAGGGTATATATAGTACATGACATGACATGGCTATCCATTCAACCAGTAATAATTCAGCCAGTTTTTACCGAAAAACGAAGAACAAGCAACTAAAAAAACAAGTTATATAAAACCGTCATCAACTTCTCAGGTGGTTACCTAGGTATATATATATTTGTGTACAGTCCCTTTAGAAGACTACTACTCTGCTGCTGTTGACGTCATTCCAGTGCATATGGTTTCCCTTTTGGAAGTTTTTTTTGAATACTTTTTCATTCCAAGTGGGAGAGAGGCAAGTTTTTAGCATAGTGACAGAGTACACAGGAAGAAAAACTATAAATCCACAAGGGAGCGTGACAAAACATAAGTAGTCATCATTAAACGACAATAGGAGCAGAACGCAGTTGACAGCAAAGTACAGAGAGAAGAGTATACAAAAAACTTGTATAATAAGAGCAGCAACAGTCACATTGCAATCGTCTTCGTGTTGCGGTTAGTTGCGAATCTTGTTCCTACACACCAAAAATAATAATAATAATAATAATAATAAAATCTAAAAGTGGAGGAAGCCGGAGAAAAGAAGAGCCGACCAAATGAAAATTAAATTTTGAAACTAGAAACGGCAAAATGTGTAATGCACCAGAAATAAGACAACTTCCAACAGCCACATTAGCCACTAAACGAAACTTACTAATAATAATGTCTTTATGCTTTTTTACATGGTCATGTGATTCTAATGATGATGACGTGACATGGACATTGGACACGACACAGTCAACATTTCTTCGTTTTTGGTTGTTGTGACCTTGCTCGTTATGCAATGTTACTACCCGCTATACTTTAAAATATAAATAGATATATATTATACTTTCAACAAATCATCATTGCACATGCCATGAAGTAAACAAGAAATATTGTACAAAAAACATATATCATGCAAGACTCAAAAAGCTTTGTTGAAAAAGACTTGAAGAAGAAAAATGTTTTGAAACTCCAGCTCTCATTGCCTCGCCAGAGCAGAAGGAGAAATAGGAGGATGCCAAAAGTTTAAATCCTTTGAGATGCCTTGTGAAGATGAGGATATGTCGACATATAGCACAAGAAGAAGGGAAAATGGTTCAATAAAATATATATTATATATATACCTTACTTACATATACATCTTATACATATTATTATGACTATGGCTCATTGCATAATATATTTTGTGTCCTTTAAAATGTGACTTGTTTTTTATAGAGATTTTGTCCCCAAAAAAATGTATAAAACGCCATCATCATAAAAACCAGAAAATGTATAAATCCTACTATCTCGATAGTAGGGCAGTAATAAGTTATGTGTTTTTCTTGTATGGAACGCTCGCATGAACAAAGTAAATGAGGGACAAGAAGAGAGGATTCCCCAGACCAGATTTCATCCTTCTTCTTTTTTTTCGCTACTGTCTCTCTTGGTCTCTTGACTCAACTGAACAACACAAAAACGACAACGATTACCCTTTCTTTTGCCGCCTACTTATATTGTTGCAGTAGTGTTCATAACAAAAAAATGCGACTTTTTTCAAGACTTTGAGTAAGACTGAAGCAGATCCTGAAAGACAGCAACAGGAAAATATGTGGAAGCCGTAATAATAATAACCATATACACTGTTCAACATTGTATGTTGATGTACTATATATTATATAGTAAGTGTATGCCATCATGGCATTGCCATGGTACACTATGTTTTATGATATGTGCTGGTAGAAGTCGTAAGCTACTATGTTGCTATTACTTATATTGTTGCAGTAGTGTTCATAACAAAAAAATGCGACTTTTTTCAAGACTTTGAGTAAGACTGAAGCAGATCCTGAAAGACAGCAACAGGAAAATATATGGAAGCCGTAATAATAACCATATACGCTGTTCAACATTGTATGTTGATGTACTGTATATTATATAGTAAGTGTATGCCATCATGGCATTGCCATGGTACACTATGTTTTATGATATGTGCTGGTAGAAGTCGTAAGCTACTATGTTGCTATGTATATTGTATATTATGTATATTGTTATTTTCACATTTATAACCTCCTATTCTTTATCTTTTTCGATCCTTTCGTCGACACAAAAGTCATAAAAATTGTGAAGTAATAGCAGCAGTGGTAGTGGTGGTGGCAGAGCATGGAACAAAAAATATATAAGAAGGAACTCTAGAGAATAATAGGAGTAAAGAGAGGGAGAGAGAGAGCGAGAAAAATGAAATCCGCCTGTTGCTTTTCCTGTGAGAGTATAATATGGAAGAGTGACTGGAATGGAGGAAGTTGGGTGGTGAAATATATTATGTGGATGGAAATGGAGGAAAATAAGCTTGAAATGGTAAGAAACGTTAATGCACTGTTTTGTGGGTACATACATACATAAGTTTGTATGTATTTTATGTGGTTGTTGTCCTGTTTTATGAAGAAAAATATGTTGTGTTGGAAGATATGTAGCACTGTTGCCGTTTTATATTATTTTTTGCAATGATTGTTTTTACTTGGATAAAATGTTGCTTTTAAATAGATATGTATTTTGGAAAAGCGTACAAATTTTACGTATAATGTTTAAAATTCATCAAGTCATGTATAAGTCCTTACTATTGTTAATGTTTTGATCTTTTGATGCGATTAGTTGTTCTTGATATGGAACTTCTTTAAAAAATTAAAATCTTGGATGGATGAACACTGTTTATGCTACAAATTACACAGTGAAAAGAAAAAGAGAAATATGTGTGTATGAACAGTACCCTATATTCTCGACGTGGACTTTTACTCATCAAGCTCATTCCGTTTAAGTGCACTTATCTAACATCCCTGCCCTGATGGAAGTAAAAGTGTGCTGATCTATAGCCACTTATCTATAATATCTACACTTTTTCCTCCTCTTGTTATGGTTCACAGGATTTCTGATCTACGTGTACTTATCTGCCTACATGTCTTCCTTCGATCAATGTGTATATAGTGTTTCCTTATGTTACCAACATTATCATTACCATCCCTCTTCAACTCATCATCTTTACGAGATCCTTGTCCAATAGTGCCAATATACGTTATGTCCACTTTCATGCTTCTCAAGAGATTTAACTCGGCTTGTCCAGGCCCTATAGCT
>JAITYZ010001246.1:0-15207 GCA_027744595.1 Paronellides praefectus | reverse complement strand
CTTGTTTCAGAAATCCATTTAAGTAAACGGTTCACGATTCTCGGAATCAAAGTTGGCAAGAAAATGAAGAAAGCCCTGGTGTCTCTCATGGGCCTGCACGATTGACGGTATCGTCGAGTAGTTATATGGGACTACTGACTACTACCTATTTATTTTTTCCCCGATTTGACTGCAATGTATGGTGTGCGTCTAGTCAGTATCAATCACATACCAAATCAACCATTACATTACTACTATTACTAGTACTACTACAGTAACAACACAGCTATCACTGCACCACCACCACCAGTCACAGGTTTCACTCCTCTTCCTCAGCCTCTCTTATTACAACTACACACTTCTTTGATATTGCAACAATGACGATAATGATGATGATGATAATAGTGTACCCAGATAAACTTCACCAGAAAATCCCGATCTCACAACAGCACACCACCACACGGTACATTCCAAAACAATCGTTTACAAACAAAATCCCCTTGACTCTTTTTTTACTTGAGCAAAATCAGCATGTACACAACTTGCAATTATAAATGCGAGACTGGAAACCAAAACTATACTGCTAAGAGAGAAAAATCGCCTTGTTTGATGATGCATGTCTGTTTATCATCATAAAGTAACTAGGCATATTTGAGCATAGGTACATTTTCTTAATGAAGTAGTAGTAGTGGTATGAAGTAGTAGTAGTGGTGGTGTAGCTACAGAACAGTTGACTTGATAATTGGTACGAGATAGCGTTGTTTTGACCCCAGTGTATGCTAATGATACAGCTGGATGATGAAAAGTGACGATATATGTATATACAAATGGGGAGAAATTAAAAAAGAAAGCATGCAAAATACACACACACACACACACAAACCACCACATGGGATGGAATCACTAGTGTCAGAAATAATAACAATCTCAGCAGCAAGTATTTGGCTATAACTACTACGACATAAGGATATCATCAAAAAAATAATACGTATACAAATCTGCTGTGAAGTAGTGAGTGAATGACTAGCGCCTCGTTGTTACTCAGAAGGGGATTGTGATTGGGCAGAAAGGCAAGCAGATAAAATATTATGCTTGCAAAACCACCATTTTTTATGTTGCTCTTGTGAAATTGAAATCAGGTCCGTCCAAGAAGAAGAAGTAAAAAGTCGGCAAGATTTTATGGAACGGGATAAAATGATTTTAAAAGTTGTTTTCAGTGTTCAAAGTTTTCTCACTTACGTTTATTCCAATACCATTGTATCGCTTTTTGTGAGCTGCCTTCTTGTTGAATTGGATCAGAATCATTTTAACATAATCAATTACGCAATTATGTTTAACAGGCTACGTACTCGGAGCACAAAGAGTACACGCATGTCAAGTCATGATATGAATTTTCTCTAGTTTTTTTTGCACTGATTTCTTTGACATAGTTGCTCATCTTTCAGACATCATCGACTTTAGAAGAAAAAAATGTTTTTCAAAGGCAACTCCTTTGTAAACAAACAAGCCGTGTGGTACAGCTTATTTTGCCTCCCAACCAGCAACAAAGAAAACAGGCTAGCTGTCAAATTTTTACAATTAGCCATATATGTAGTAATTCTATGGCCAGGTATGCTGCTACTGCTATACATTAATATATACCTACGCAAAAAAACTTCGACACTCACTAAATTCCTCGTCTGGGCTATGCTTACAATGTGGACAACAATGACGGCGACGACGAAGACGACGACGATGATGATGAAACTTTCGCTTGATCTCTCAAAGTTGCCATTAATATTATATTTCACTGAGAACCAAGTACCAGTTATTGCTACCACTGAGTTTCAACTGTTACTGGTCGTTTGTAGAATATACAAAATATACACTACTCTCGTTTCATTACAAAACTCAACCAGTCGAATAAGTTGTTTTTCCAACATGATGCACAGGCTTATAACAGCACACCAAAACTTTTTTTTTGCGAGGTTCTTATACAAAGTGATGTCACATCCAATTCACTGATTTTGGATACATCCCCAACTGATAGTGTAGTTAGCCCTAGACAGTGAATAATATGTTCATTCAAATATACTTATATATAGTCACTGTCTCAATGTCTATGCATATAACAAGAACAACTAGGTACACAACATGATCTTCTAACCTCTTCTTGTGTATAACGTGGAGTATGGTGGTCAATTTCAGCTCTCATCATCACAGAAAATGCTGACTTTTTTTTCTTTAGGTTGCAAGTTTTATGAAGCGACAAGTCAGTGCAAAATGTAGTGAAGATTAGATGTATTATGAGAGCCACCTCTCTGCAAATATTATATTTTCTTTTTATACACGGTTTTTTATTACTTAAATGCGGTTTTGCTCTTTGATAAAAAAAGTACACGCCAGAAGCTGCATCTAAGAAGAAGATGAATGTACATTTCTATATTCGTAATATTAAAAATAATGCTGAATGAATGGTACTACTATAGCAGTAGTGATGGTCGGTGGCAATCGAGAGTGAATAAAATGTGACAAGCCGGTTTTTTCATCTTGACTGTCTTCTGGATCAGTATATAATCATAATCATCTATACATGCTCATATCACAGAGAGTGACTTAAATAAGCTAACATGGTCTCATGCTTACATGGTATCAGCAGCAGCCCCTGCCTAAAAACAGATCCAAATTGTTTCACAGTGCTTTAAACATTCGCATAAGTATATATATTTATAAGTTTGAGAATATGCATTGTTTATATCACAAACAGTGTTTATAAAAGAATCCAATCCAAATATCAAATGCAGCTTTATAATGTAGTGAATCGATACAATGAAATGGGATCAGCGATCTCTTTGCGATGAGAGAAGAAAGTACAGAGTTTTTCCTGTTTTTTTAAAGCCGGCACCCCGATAGGATGCTTTCCAGTCAAGTAAAAACAATAATTATTCTAGTTGACGCCCATCAAACTCTTTGATCATTTACATATATGAATCTTGCTTCGACACAGCAACAATTTCGTTTTTTGCAGATCAACATGTATGATATGCATGAATGCACGCACACTTTTATCAGGACTACAATTTGTTTTCCGCGTATTTACAATTATACTTTCGAAAAGAGCTTGCCTTGACCTTTTAAATGCATTTGTATATATGTAGCAGTGTAATAAGTGTAAACATTTGAAATCTACATGCTCAAAAAACATCTCTTGTGGTGACTTCTATAAACACAGTTCCATGACATGTATAGACAACGTTTTAATATCTGATCTCTCATTCAAACATAAACATTGGTGCAAAAGGACATGCATTTATAGAGATGTCAAAGGATTAACTTTGTTTTTATAATGCCACCTCCATCACCACCACCACCAGCACCTGTGCCATTAGAATAAAAAAAAGTTTTGATGTACAATAGGAAGTAGACATGAAAATCTGCGTGTAAGGTTTGAGCTTTTTATTTTCCTATTTTGTCAATACAAGCTTAAATCTCCTGTATCAACATATCAATAAAACGTTTTTGTGATTCCTTTTTACTTTTCAACACATGACACAAGGCAGTCAAATGGAAGGAGGATGGTTTTGCTCTCAATGAATTTCTCTGATATCGGTTTCACGCAACAACATCCCAGCCAAAAGATAATCCCTCTTTGCAATCTTCTATTTCAGTTACCACACACCAAATTGTATACACGTACTTATAAATTATATGGTTTTAACGAATAGGATGCGACAGGTTTGACCCCGCTACAATAATAAAACTGGCTACACCACCATTACCAAAATGCAACGCATATTGAAATGGATAGTAGGAGTTACTAAAAAACCATTTGTGCCAGGTTGAAATATTTTTGTTAGATCAATATAACGACTTTGGGTGGTTAAAGCTGCTGTTTGAATGGTGTATGAATGACTTCCCTGCGTATACACGGCTTATATTCAATCATGCCTTGTAATGCAGTCGCGAAGAATTATTGTATAGATTGCATTGAAGTTGAAATAATGAATAATTCGCTTGAATGTTTTTGACATGGTGCAAATTGAAAGACGGAGGAAACTTCCGTTTTGAAGCTGGTAACCTGAAACTGGATGTAATATATACCTAATGAAGTAACGCCCCTGAGACATAAAATATTGAAATATTATCATATATCATACATTATTCATGATGAAAGGTGTACTATGCAGCCGTTGTTCTTCTAAAATGACGCTTAAACAGTTTGCATCTCTCTCCCTTTACATGAAAATTTCAGTTATGCACATTTTTTTATTATCATCTTCGAAAATATATTATTTTAAGACCCATATGGTAAATCTAAATGGGCAATAATGCTAGTATGTAGTCCAATGAAAAAAATTCTTGCTCTTCCTTTCTATTAAACAATGAATAGTTTCAAACGTTGTAAAAAAGTTGCATCTGGCTGAATGTTTTACATTCCAGTAATAGCAATAACCCGTCACGAGTATAATAATAACAAAAAAAAGTTCCAAAGTCATTTGCTACAGCCCATCATACCGATAACAAAAATGACGCTTTCTTCTTCATATTATGTTACTCGGGATAGTCAATAACTGGATTTATTGGGGTTAAATGAGATTTAAAGGACTTTTGAATTTGAATATTTGAAATCGATTTCGAGTTCACGGATGAACGGACGGCCGGCTACGTACAAGACGCAATTTAATGGCAGTGAGAAAGCCAAATAAGTATCAAGATGAAACAACACACCAGCAATTATTCTCTTTCTTTCTATCAGTGTGCCTTTTTAGATATCTTCACATTATCTTGCTTCTCTGACAGTTAAACTTTCGATAACAACACACATCTGAAGCAAAACCTATTATGGAAAGGTACTAGGTATTTCCTACTCACTTGCCTTCTTTACAATATATCTATTATCTGGCACTACTGCCCATATCTACTACTGCAACAAATGAGTAAAAAACGAAGATAATAATATATATTATGGCATATTGTGACTGGCTTCCTTTAAAGCTTATATCAGCAACAATATCGTCGTTGACGTTAAAACAAATGGATGCGCTCACGCCTGCTATTGTCATTAATATTCATTTCCTATACAGAAAAAAATAATATACATTCATGCATACTTTTTGTCTCTTGTTTATGTAAAAAAATGTTTTGGCTTCTTTTCTTCCTTGTGTGGTGTACGATGTATTTTTTCCAGTGATCTTCCTTTTTAATGACTCTTGGTAATAAAATAATGTATGATATACCTACATTTTTGAAGTATCAAATCAACTAGTCTCTAATTTGAGGAGGTCAAAAGAACATGACTTTTCACTCTTTTATCAAATATTATACAATGCTCCCTGCCACTGGTATTCAAACTGTCTATCAGCATCAACTATGCGTACATAATAATGTGATTGCATATGCTACTTGTATATACTGTCACGTCACCTCCGAGTACCATGTCTATATTATACTCTGATTCTTGAGGTATTCAGACTTTCAGACCTCGCCATTAGCAGCACACCAATCACCAGTCAAATAAGGCTGAAAGGAAACAATACGTGCTTCGTTCATGAATGAAGACACTAGTTGCATGCCTATTATCTATTATGCAAACAAACAACTACTTTAAAAAAGAAATTGTCTAACGCTTCTTTCTACGCTTTTTTTTGTACAGGTGGACAAGTTCCTAGATAAACAATGATTGCATTTGCCAGGCATCCGATGAAAAACGAGAGAAAGAGTGTGATCATCACCATTATACCATATCATTTGAGTATCGATGTAGCAGAATAATAATAATAATAATATTGGTAAGTAAATCGTATCGTATTATATACTCCACTCTCTGCAGTAAATAAAACTTTATTTTTCAGACTGGTTTTGTAAATTTCATTGTTGTTGTTTTATATTTTTTTTACCATTACTTTTATGAATTCACAAGAAATTCGAGATAATTTTACAAAAATGGAAATATGACTCGCATTCCCGGTAATCAAAATGGGAGCAGCGCCTCCTTCACTACACACAAAAAACATGTACTATCTAAATAATAATATCCTAAAAATCATATAATCTACACACAGCTAAAAATTGCGTACATTTTCATGCATGTATTATAATAACATGCTCCATCTTTTTTTGTTTGTTATTAAAAAAAGTGCATGTCGTTGTCTCCGCGTGTGAGTAACTGTCTATCAGTTCTTTGGTCATTGTAAGACATAAAAAGGAGGATAATGATGATAATGCATGCATAATATTACGATTGCGAATAAAAACAAGTCAACGTGGGCATTGCCTTTTGGTTGTTGTTGGGCCATCATTCATTATCATGACTCTATTATGCGGCATCACTAACCAACAACCACCATTAAAAGCCTACTACTGTGCACTGCTCCATTGTAAACTTTTATACTCTCTCATGAAAATCTAACATTCTCCTTTTTTTTAATTCTGTGAAAGCATGCACGTGTGACTTCTGTAGGTTTTGGTTCCATGTGTACACTGTACACACTACTATTCCACTACTCCATTGATATAAACAAGACAAGATAAATACGCACATAAAGGCGCATGATGTGAAGAGATTAGTCCTCTTTCTGGTGAGAGATTGTTATGATGAGACGATATGGCGCATAAATGCATTAATGCATGCAACAACAGCAGCAGCAGCAGCAAAACTGCAGACACGATGCAACGACCGCGCGAGATCCCAAGAGAGAGATGTTACGGCAAAATGTTGGATTAATCTTTTGTTGTTATTGCTGTTACATGATTCATACATGACTTCAAGCTATTGTAACTTCTTAGTCATCTCGAATTGCGTGGTTTACAGGGATTTAATATTTCTCATATCATATTCTTTTTTTTTCTTCTTTTGTCATCATGACTCGTACAGAGACAGGATATATATGGGTTTTAATGAGAGCACCCATGTTTATTATTTTAAAGCTTGGCGTGTAGTATTTGTTATTACAGGAATCAATTTTCTACTAAAACAACTTTTGTACAATGTATTTAAATTGTTGTTGTAAAAAACGTAAATACATGTATATTTTTACTATGATGTTTGTATGGGAAAATGCTTTTGTTCGTGTCTTACATATATTATATCAAGTGGGTGATGACGAGACGAGCAACTTAACATGACGGTTGTTTATTTCCCCTGAGAGTCTGAATGAATCCCTCGTGAACAAATCAAAGAATTTGTATGATGTATAGATATAGGAGGTAGGTAGATTAGTGCTTTGAGGAGCACAAATACAGATCATGTAAACAACCACGCACCTAAATCTCAGTATTTCATGTTTATGTGATTTGTGACAGTTGATGCGTATAAGTGTGCTTTTATGAGCACCATTTGGCTGACTCATGTCTGGAGCGAGATACCAACCTCAAAATCATTGATTTTGCGTGGGATTCATTGACTAAATTTTAAAACGAGGTTTAAAAATGAATTAAAACTTAATG
The DNA here is from genome assembly GCA_027744595.1 of Paronellides praefectus. Taxonomy (NCBI): domain Eukaryota; kingdom Metazoa; phylum Arthropoda; class Collembola; order Entomobryomorpha; family Paronellidae; genus Paronellides; species Paronellides praefectus. The sequence goes on along the minus strand of JAITYZ010001246.1, from coordinate 7,803 downwards.
CAATTTACCACTGATAAATGCTTTCATTTATAATTCCAAGCATGTATGCATGATGCATATATACGAGTATTAATAATGCTTTTATTCTTTAATTTAAAGGATTTAAGTGTAATGACGAAGAATCTTCGGGCAAAGCCATGCTTAAAGGATTTATCACTTTTGTGGCCATTTTAACCCTTTCATTCAAACGTAAATTCAAAAACTCATGCTTGTCTCCATAAATGGCCATATTCAGTGTCATTTGTTAAAAATGTAGCCCATTTTTTAAGTTACGTGCATAACTGACTCTACATATTTAAATTAGCTTATAATATAAACGTGTAAATGACAAATACATAAAAATCATATAATCTACACACAGCTAAAAATTGCGTACATTTTCATGCATGTATTATAATAACATGCTCCATCTTTTTTTGTTTGTATTAAAAAAAGTTAAACAACAAAAAATATGAGTTTGAGTTGAATAAAATAAAATCTCTAGAATATTTATAGATGATTTGAAACACAAACGCATTTTTTATGATCTTTTGTTGTTGTGCCGTAAGTAGGTATAGTATACAATATTTTTTTTACACCCAAGTAATTTCAAAGTTGTGTATGTATTCTCAGATTTTTACCTCAGCTCAGCAGGCTATAAGCTTTTTGATTGCTTCTTGCTAGCTCCTGTTGGAATGTTGATTTTCCTTCTTAAGTCGTGTAAGAGGTCTCCTTGTCAGACAGTCAACAAGAGTCAGAAGTTCTTTTTGAGAAATGGTGCAGATGTTAGTTTCATCCTCTTCAAGAATGTTTGCTGAACTGTTCATCGTCATCACTGAAGAAGTAGCCGTGTCCTTCTTTAAAGGATGCTGGTTCCGGGAGGCTGTGCGATTTAAGGTGTGTCTCCTGCTTCTCCATGTTTTCACTTGTTTCATTCAAGACCACACTATAGGATGATGTGTTGACCAAGTCATGTATAACTTGTTAATTCATTATTATTCACAACAACCCATTTACACAGAGAAAATTATGGAACACTCACTCACTGAATTATAAAAACCAGGCAAGAGCTGTCAAGCTTTTGCTGGTGCTGTTTAATGACAATTAGTTAGTTATTTCCTTTTTAAGACACACGGCATCATATAATCTTTTTAAAAACGAGTCAGGAAACAATTTCACTTCAGCAGGAGACGCACTTACAAAAATTCATTTCAATGACTTAATTGACTTGCCAAAGACATCAAACACACACGTCAGCATATCATGCAGTTCAATTCTCATAAAAAGCAGTGCACTCTGTACCCAGTACAGTACTTACTGACCGAAACGATGATAAAGAATAATTATGCCGGCTCAAAACTATGCTTCAAACAAACCATGTAAACAAAAACGTCTGCACTTTTGCTTGGCTTTGTTCAATAAAAGTCAAAACAACCGAGTGTTTTTTTGTATGCATTACAGCTTGAGGCAGCTGCGTATTCTTCTTCTCGGGGTTTTATTGTCTGCAATGAAGCAAAAATTTGAATTATTTTGAAGTTCCAAGAATAAGCTTATATCAAACAATTGATCCATACTTGCGATAAAAAAATTGAAAATGTGATATATTATTATGTATGTTACGTGTATGTGTGCTTATTCAAGCATTCTTTAGTGATGCGTCAGTAATAACAATTATGATTTTTTTATTTCAATTGCAATTCAGAGAATTCAAAGTTATGTATCAACTTTCTTACAAACTTACAATAATATGTGTGTGTATTACTGAAATGCTCTCTCCGTTTGGTGATGAGATGCTTTAAAATGCTGTCACCTCACGTATATGTCTATGTTTCTTATGCTTCAATAAAGGTACCTAAATACGATTCATGTAACGTTTTTTTTATCGAGGTGTAGACCAAGAGTTTTTTTTATCGTCTTGCCCATACAATGATAATACTATTTCTCTCCTCTTCTGTAAAAAAAGTAAGAATACAAGATTTTGGATAATGGCAATAGCTTTGAGTGAGTCAAACAACTTCGTGCCTACATAAACTGAAAATCATTTGCATGCCTGCAATAAACGAGCTATGTGAACTATGCATAATATTATGTGCATAGCATATGACTAAAATCTCTAATCACCTGTCTCGTTAGATCCTATCTTTTCAATATGTATATTATTGTCAACCCTGGCTTTGCTTGCCAAATTGTAGTGTGGTGCCATTGCGCGCTCTCGCTATATTTATACTATATTTTGATGCGCGTATAGTATTTACAAGGCATGAATTCGAAAATTCATGTTTGTTTGCATTCCATGTCGTCAAACCATTAGTCATACAATACCACATGATTGACCAGTATTCATATGTAATCATCCGAGTAATATCAATATGCACGGTCGAACGGTTCAAAAAATTGCATGCAATACCCGTGAACACAAGACTCCTTGACAATTGTTTTAAAGAGTCTATAATTTCACATTAATTGAAATGATTTCAGGTATCAAAATGACATTTCAAAATTTCCATACAAATTTTTCCTACACTTATTAGGTAAGCTATGTACCTATTCTATTAACGCGTGCAAGCAGCCGTTGCGTGTGCACTTTATAAAAATTCTCCTTTTTCTTTTAACAACGAACGCGTGATTTCTTCTTATTGTATTTTTGCGGAAAACAATTTGTTCTTTCCGTTTTACCAACAACAACACAAACTTGAGAAAAAAATGACAAAAATGATTGAGGAATTTTGGTTTGATTCTTACCGTTTTCATAAACATTTTCAGCGCAGGTACAAAGAGGATGAACACTTGTGTGACCACACAAAACAGAACACGTTCACTATAATTATTTCAACGCGGCATGTTGAGAAAGCATCTTTTGACCATTAAACGGTCAGCAACGTATTTTAACTTTTTTTATGTCATGCATGAGGCTATATGCTCTCAATGTGTCCCATAATTTTAGATGTTTCCAGATAAGGGTATGCGCAGATTTCCTCATGAAGCTGTTATTACCATATTTTTCACAGGATTAAAACAATCAATGTGACACATGACTGATTTTAAAACTATCATGTAAAAAGATTAAGATCACCACTTCTTATTATAACCAAAGATAACAACTTATTATTATATCTATCTACTGTTCACCGTTGCTTGTGTTGTTTGCACTTTTTTTCCTTAGCGAGAAGCATGGACTTGATAGCTACTGACAAAATATGACGGTATGAAAAAACAATGTGCCGATGATGAGCACACAAAACACAAGAAGACGCGAGAGCACGTTAAACCGCTCTTCTCTGACAATTACCTTCGTCCTATCCTCTCTTTACCTATAATTTTTTACCTCTTCTTTTCTCTCTCTCTTGCATCAACTGTTAAAAATGCTGTAGTGCCGACTGACTACGTGCATATCAAGTTGGCAAGTGAGTTTACAACTCGATTCATAACAACATTCACCACAAAACACAACTTAACTCGTCTTGTTGAACAGCAAAAGACCTTTTTTCCATCTGTCTTAGTCCATCCGACCATCCATGTAACATGCTGCAGGCATTAGCGCACACTCGTCGTCATCATCATCATATGAGTTTCATTTCATTAGTTTTTTTGGTGGCTGACGACGAGGAGCAAAAGAGAAGGGGAGTTTTGTTAACTTGTGTCTTCTTCTTCGTAAGAACATGATTACATTGCTGCTGGTGCTGCTGTTTTAACGTCCCTTCTACATGGCTATGTGCGTGTGTGTCTGTGTAATATGTAGCCATCATGTCCTTCCTTACTTTTACACATGAACCATAAACATAGAGGCAGAGGCCCCATATATTCCTCAATTTATATTGAACTTTCCTCTTCATCAACGAAGCAGGGGAATTAGGGGTTAAAAGTGGCAGACTGCCTCTGCAGAGCCATTGAAGCCACATGAGGAGCAGGAATATATGGGTATGATGATGGTAGTAGTAAACTAATGGGAAAATGAAAACGGTTGCATTTTTACGTACTCATCCCCTACTTATCTTTCTACACACACCTAAAGCACACACACATCATTTTACAAGAATACAGGTATTAGAGGATCCTATCATCATCACACATTTATTACACATAAAACTTTAGCAATCATCATCATCCGCACCGTACATTCAAGCATCCAACAGGAGTCCCATTCAAAGTGAATAAATACTTGACACGATGCAAGGAAAAAGCCGTCCAATAAACAAACGCATGTATTCCTAATACTCTTGCTTGATCAACCTTCAGGCTTCACCCACCAAATAGGTAGGTACATAACACATTTCATAGGCTCGGTGTAAATGTAGTGATGGTTGGTCAAGAAACGCGAAAGAAAGTCAGATATGTACAGTGATAGGGATAAATGCACACATGAAAAGATACACATTACAGCCATACAGCAGTGTGGATTTAGCATACCTGTAAAAAGAAAACCCTCTGAAGGTCGGTTGAAAATACACCTTTTGGAATGCCAGCTCACTATAGAGAGCTCCATTCACTCTCTGTTCCTTCCATGATGAACACAATGAAGCAAATTTCAATGCAAGAAGTAAAAAAAAATTAGTCAAACAGCTAGTCAGGCCTGTCTGACTGGTACGGTGGTAGGGGTAAGTTTCCTTCTCTCTAACTGCCACTTTTGTTGCTCCTTGTTTTGTTATTTGGTAATACTTTTTTTGTGTTCCACTGCGACTGTAATAGTTTTAAGAGGATTTCACCAATCTTACACCATACATTATTCTACTATTGTTTGAAATTTGAAAGTATAATGTTGGGTAACATTAAAAGCAAGGGAACATAAATAGGTAGGTTTTTATAGAGGTATGATAGATCATGTTTCGCCACACAATGAAGTCTTTCTAGAAGTCCCAGATGATCTGGATTAACATTTTATATGGGAGCAGTGAAAGATACCAAAATGTGAAAATGTATATCAAACTTGTTAAAGTTATAGAAGATACCATTGTAATGGTGTAAATAAGGATCCATTTTCGGCTAAAATCTTGACCATTTTATCAATTTAGGAAAATAAATAGTAGTGAAGACCAAGCGTTTTGAGATTTGCCATGAATAAGATTAGCTACATGTATATGTTGATTAGATAATTTCACATTCAACTTCAGGAACATATATTATTAATAGTCACTCTTTATCCCTTGAAATGGAAATGTTTCTTCCAACAATATTAGAAGCTTTCTCTGTATTTTTGCTATTTAGGACAAGTTTTACAGCTTACATAAAAATAAAATAATTATTAAAACTATGGTAGACTTTGACGCTAATAACTTTAATGAAAAAATATTTTTAATAACCAATTCAAATTAGATCGATATTCAAGATCCTTAAATTTGCGCAAATACATGAAACTTTGAACGGAAGTGCTGCAGACATTCCTAATTGACTTGAAATGCTTAAAAGTGTTTACGAATTTGTACTGATGATCTGGTGGAGGAACAGACTGATACATCAACATCCCAATAAATTGAGATTCACACTAACCTTAATAATCCAAATTTTAACCACATTTCATTTTCTCTCAAGAGAGTGTTTCTTGTTTTTGTCCTTTTTCTTTCTTGTCTAGTGTTTCAGGATTATTGCCTAAATCAGGCAATGAGTCGGCTCTCTCTCTCTGCAAGGATCTGGTCTTGATTTTAACATTTCATTCTTACATCTTTCCTAGACCCTCTCTTAAAGAATCTGGTGAACCCATAAAAAGAGTACACGCAGTGAGCCCTCTTGGGTTCAATAAACATGGTAATAATCTTTTAGCCATTTTGAGCTACTCTATCATTTAGTTCATTTTAACAAAAAAAAAGTTAGTTGGGGATCATTGGCTCGGGATGGCCTACTTCCACTTCCACATATTATTCACATGTATATACTTTTGAGAAGATCATCTGATAAATAATAGAGCTTTGACGTGTCCTCGTCTTGTTTGCCCTTCCCTATAATAATACACAAATACTAATAACAATAATGAGAATCATATGTATGAACGCACATAAAACTGTTTTATTGTTGCCCTTATGGCTATTCTTTTCTTGTGCATTCTCCAGCAAAATCCAAACAAGAGATTTGTCACCTTCCCCCAAAGAAAACACTTCAGGCGAAGGATTAAAGTTCCACAAGGAAAAGCACAATAAAGTGCATTGTTTCACGTACCAAACCTCACTTACCCAATTTGTTTGAAAATATTTCCACAAATATTTACTACATATACACATTATACATACCCACTTCCTTTAACATATTTTTGTTCGAAAATGCAAGTATTTTAGTCAACAAGATGCACTTATATTTTAGCCGCATTTTTTGGTACAAGTAAACCTTGAAATGAGTTGGATGAGTTATTGAGAACTTTTGTGTGTTAGACAAGTGGAAAAAGGGAAAACGAAAAAAAAATTCGTGTGGAGGAAACATTACCACCAGAGAAGAGATTGAATTTTGGAAGACAGCAACTTGAACTTGTCTTTTCTCAATTCATCGTGCCCTGCTTTTAAAATAATCTGGCGTTTATGACGGCGGTGGTGCCTGAAAATATCTCATTTTCTCTTTTCAAAAATGTATTTTGTACTAGTACCATATAAATATGTATATACCTACAAACAGCCTTTTTTCTCCACTCCAGACTCAAAATGACAGATTTACTGGCACAGAGCAGCACTTGAAATAGTAAAACTTGGAATGGATTTTTTTGGGCTATGTATTGTTTATGATGCTTGCCACAAGTTTGCTGTTTCACAAGCATATATACTTACATATAATAATACAGTAACACATAACTTTCATATTCATAATAGCTCATTCGTTGCCGTTCAATAAGGAAATTACGGAAGCTCTGTCTCGTCAGTCATTGTGACAAGTGACAGCAGCACAATACATTTGATGCTGTCGATAACTTTCATTGATTTGTGAAGCCCCTGTTGTTGGTACGACTGCTTTTTTTCTATTTATGCTTCGCCTTTTTTTCCTTTAGGAGATAATTTTTATGTAGATATGTTCCCCAAAAAATAGAGAATACATATAGTACATACAGTAGTACAACATTATAGAAATGATATTTCAACGAACCCATAATCAGTTGTAAAAGTAATACTGTATTTTGTATAAAATTACCTGTTTAGTAAGCAACATGGTTCTATTTTAAGCAACTTGAAAAAAATGTAGGCATGGGGCATGGCTCGCTTGGATTAGCCGGTTCATATACCATGCACGTATGTATTATTGTATTTTTATTGGTGACATCCAAAAGAGATGTGCCTTGAGCTTAAAACTATAAAAGTTCATACCGACAGAGGATTATATTTTTTTTCTACTCCTTTAAAAGGTGGGAATTTTTCTAGAATATGAAAGGGATACCTAAGGCGTCAGTTGGCATATTAAATTCTGAACTCATGTTCATAATTTGATTATTAGTACACAATTCTTCATGGGAAAATACAAAAGAAACGGGGTTTTGGCAAATAAGCAAAAATGTAGTAGTTTGTAACTCGCAGTTGGGGTTTGTATTAATACAATGACGGATAATATATGAAGCAAAACATTTTGCTATAAAAGTTGATAAAGTGCTACTAGTCTTCCTGCTCACTTTGCGTTGAAAACAGTCAACACCAACAAACAGTATTGCTTCACAAAGAAATCAAGAATCCTTAACATGGTAATCACACAGTCGGATAGGTTCAATTTTATGTGGCAAAAAAGGATCATGTTTGTTACAGGAAAATTTCTTTTATGTTAATTAATGAAATTGCTTCATTGTCAGATAATTTTGTGCATGCATGTGTTTGTTGTAGGTGGAATGGAATGTAAGAGGAATGCAGTATATTTAGTAGTTCAAAG
>JAITYZ010001245.1:0-18062 GCA_027744595.1 Paronellides praefectus | reverse complement strand
CTTTTCTTGATTTGATGAATTGATATTGGAAATGACACGAAAATGAATTCATCCCGTGTAGGATAAAAAAATAGAGAGCAATAATAATAATAATACAATTGCAACAGTCAATTCAAATTGAATTATTTCTTGGTTTACAGATTGTTCATTGTTGAAAAGAAAAAAAATCATTCGTTTTGAAAAAAGGACTTTGGGAACAATATGTTTTCGCCCATTCAACAAACTCATCATCATCATCGCATCATCATGGAAAAAAATAAAGTGTATTGAACAGTGGAGCTTCTAGTGATGGAGTTGATAATGATGAAAAAATGTAAGTTTATAAAAAATGACGCAAGCAATTTAATGTAATTTTCGAAAGCTCTCGACTTGCTTCCTTTTTGTTAATCAATCGCATTCTTCTTCTTTTTTATGTTGAATGAACGTGAGCTTATTGAGCTTTCCCAACAGCCAAAAAAAACATCTCAAAGTAATTTATTTTTTTTCTTGTGCATTCATTAAAATGGTAGCTTATCAAAAGGCATATAAAACAAGTTATCAGAAGGTAAAATCAAATCAAGGCAGTGAAAAGAATATAAGATGGGTATTGTGGGATTGGGAACAACAACAAATGCGCTGACCATTCAAAAGTAATTTTCTACACACGCACTCATCCACTCCAGTGCATTGGGGAGAATGGAGTTGTTGAGCCGACGTGTGAATCCAAATGTTTACAAATAAATCTAGCAGCGAGGACACTAAAGGTGCGACTGTGTGACTCTTAAGATGTGTCGTAATGATAAGAGTGCATAATAATAATATATTTATATACACATGTCTTTATTATAAAGAAATTCAAGTCAACTTGACAGTCAAGTTGAACGAGAGAAGGATGTGTGTGGATGTGGATGCTCACTCTCTCGCCTAGAAAAAAATGTTATGATCATCTTGTTTGAGAGATACATGCACACTCATAAAATGATAATCATGCTCATTCAACAGAAGCTACAGAGCACAGAGTGGAGATGTGATAAGCATATTTACATGAATAGGAGATGCACTAATTTAGATATTGAATTTTTAGTTGTGCATGCGGGGTTGCCCTCATTATCATCATCTTTGGGTGACGGCTAGTATATATACTATGGGATGTGTAATAAATTTATTTGGTTTGGCAATTCAAATGACTGGCAAGTAGTAAAAAAAATGATCAAAAGGAGCATGAAAGCGATAAGGCAGACGGTGCCAGTCTTATTGCTTCTCTTTGATTTCTTTGTTACACAATACTTTTGTACACAATATTGCCTAAACGGGAATTTCCACGGCTCAATTCAAAATATCCACATTATTCTTTTTCTTCATGGTTCACATTTCTCTCAAGATACGTTATATCTTCCGGAAAGGAAATATAAAGCGAGAAGTTTTAACTATTAACCTATAATACAACAATAGCCATGTGAACTCTGATCTTTTTTTGTCCAGTACGCTTGTAGTAAAAGACCACAAACTTATAATTTCATGCATATTATTATCAGGGGCTTGCTTTTTATATACTCCGCTCTGCTTGCTATTATTATTATTAAGAGACATATAGGTGGAGAGGATGAAATGAGAAGGGAATTGAGGATTCATTTGGTGCCAGTGGGATTGCTAAGTTGCTGATAAGGATTGGGAAAGAGAGATATGAGCGTGATGAGATTCAGAGGGCAAATGAGGTACGGGCGCGCATGTATGCAACTAACTACGCTCATATTATTATTATTATTATTATTATACTGGAGGAAAATGTAAATTAGTCTGCTGTAGTTTCTTCTTTGCTTTGAATTGAATAGGAGCAGCAGCACATCATAATATTATAGGAGGTTTGTGAAGATGATGGTGATGAGGATGGTGAGGAGGAGAAAGAAAATCAGGAAGGATGAAAGTCATTACTTTGAACACTGCACTGGCTCTTTCTGCTTGGTATATACTGAAATGGGATGATGAGAGAGTGTTTGTGTGTATTTTAGTGTACAGAGGAGTGTGGTGGAGTAGGGTCGAGAGGAGCTGATGATGATGGCGTTCGTGGGTGAATAAAGATGCACATCATGCTAATGAAATGAGACCTTTATTGTAATGAACAACTTAATTTTCTTCTTCTCAACCAGCCAGAGAGAGAGAGAGACCACGAGACGGAGAAAAAAAAGTAAACCAAAAGAGAGGAAGAAGCCTATACAAAACAGTGTTGTTTAAGTGTCTGCAATAATAATATGACCTCTACTCTGCTCTTCTGTGTATATTATATATTATGTACACTACTTTTGCCCAAACAAGTCAAAAAAAAGTGGGAGAGGAGGAGAAAACGGGAGAAGTAGCGATTTTTATTTTATTTTTATGTGTTCGATGATATCTTAATGTTCACAGACGACTGGAGGAGGATAGTTACAGATAATGATGTTGATTTTGGATTTGAAAAAAGAGATCACGCTCTAATAACTATAAAATAATACAAACATTGTGTACCTATACACTACTCAATGTTTACTCTGTGCTTAATATATTACTCTCCTCCTCCTTCTTCTGGCATGGCTAATAGCTAAAATCACATAAAAAAATAAGTTAAAGGAAAAGAACGTGGGAATGATCCGATTAATGAGCAGATTTTTCAGATAAATCACTACAGATTTTCAATAGAAAGAAGGCGTTGCCAAACTCCAGCTCTTTTAATTTTGTTCATATTTTATTACCTTCTATTTTTTATTATTAGGCACTTGACTTCCTTTTCAAACAAATGGCAGGTTTTCATTAAAAAAGAAATAGATTCATGTCATGTTGTTATATTTATATGACGTCAGCACAGTATATGTATGCCTTGCTAGCCAACCATTTACATTAGCAGGCAATTATATAATACTTTATATAATAATTATTAATGCAATTATAATTATAATTACTAAGTAGAAAAGCCACAGTGAAGATTTTTTTTTTGCAAAATTCCTAATTAAATAACGTCACGTTTTGCCATTTACTATTTTTTCCCTCAAAAGTACTACCTCACTTTGCGACAGACAGAAATAAGAAATGGTATTAAAGAGGTTTTAGTAAGAGACAAGCCGAACCACCAGTTGATTGCCAATTAGCAACAGGATACCAGGCAAGAAAAAGTCTTTGTTTTTAGAACGGAGACTATCATCCTTCATCTCATCATCACTCTCCTTTTTATCTCCTCAGTTGTGTCACTATCACCATGTTTTTATTCTTGTTTTGCGGCTCTCGGAATATATTGTTTGGTAAAAAGCATCCAAAACAGCATTTCATTGAGTGACTATTAGGATTACGACATGGTCAGCGTCCACTTAACAAAGTGGGATTTGAAGGAATTATAAATCTAAAAACAAACTACACACATCCATCTCACACACGACGACAAACAATACAACAACAACAACAATAAAGTTGCATTGTGTGAGTATAACAATGATGCTCACATTCGCATTTATAGACCACTTGACTCAGAAACCAGTTCAGAGTACGCCCACCGCTGTGAAAATTAATGAAATCCAATAATTTTTATTTTCACAGCAGTGATTCCTCTTATTTATTTTTTCTCTCTCTCTCTTTTCAATCTACGACTATAATAAGTACTTGTGTAGCATTTCATTGTGATACAAAGTCAGATAAGCTGATTGTTTCTTTTTTTTCTCACTTTTTACGTACATGTCGCTCTTCAAATCATGATTACAGGACAAGATAACTTTTACACAAATGTCAAAATTTCAACAATTCCAGCCTTTTCTTTTTCTTTAGCCAGAGAGCCATACAGAAATAAAAGAGAGAGGTGGACATGAATCGAAGAAGATATACTTTATTTTCAAGACTATCTTCTCCACAATCACAACTACTTGTTTTGTTACAAAATCCATTTTCATTACTCGCTTTAGAACTTTAACGTCAGCAAATAATGAAATAATACACAATGCAAAACAACAACAAAGCCAACTTGTTTCATTGGTCAGCAATCAACAAAAAGTAGCCACTCTTCATGACTTTAAATCAAGATTGGCAAAAAGTTGTTGAAGATTTCAATATTGACTCTACTCATTGCTCTCAGAAATTAGTATGATGTAATGGCTTTCCATTTATTACGCATCTCCTCTCCTTTCAAAAACCACAATTCTTTTTTTACAGACCACCCGACATCAATACAAGTCTGGAAATATAAACGAACCAATCAAGATTACTCAGATGATGCATCCCACTCTTTTTTTGCAACATGAGTCAGGTATCGAGTGAAAGAGAGCCATGTGCTAATGACAGAAAAAATTACGAGCAAATACTAAGGACAACCATTAGGATAATATTTCGCATGCTCAATAACACAGGTACATAATGAGCTTTTTCGTGAAGAAATACTGACATATGGCAAATAAGCACCCTTTCATCCATTTTTCCACCCTACCAACTTTTATGATAATAATGTCGACATGGTCAGCTGTCTATATAATTTTTTTCCATAAAGAAAACCAATTATAGCTGTGGTGAATGTAGTCAGTTGTTCGTAGGTGATTTTCATAGGCTGCTGGCGAGAACTGGGTGCCACCTAATTTTCCCATGACTCACCTCAATACACAAAGTCCTTTCAAGTCAACTATTTTTCTCGCTGCAAAGTGTATAGGAATGATAACGACACGCAAGCCAAAAAGAACCAAAAAAAAAATATTAGTATGCAGCAGCAGCGTAAAAATTGCTTTTTAATGTGCTTTTCAAATACTAAATGCCATATAGACGTACATACATGCGTACATCCGCTCGCCGCTCTCTCTCTCTGCTCACTTTGTTCACTTTTAACTTTTTATTCGTGTTTGTGTTTTTGTCGGTGGGCAACTTTTTTTCTTCTTCTTTTTAAACAGGTTGCCTACATTTTTTAAGGTGATACATAAAAAAAAGTTCTGTAACAACTGCTCACACACAACAAAACATAACAACAATCATCAGTCTAAAACATGTAAAAAAATAAGAAAAAAAAACAATAACGACTGAATTTAGTTTTGATGGCTCGGCTACTTTACCACTTTTTACATAGGTACCTACGTAGGTATATTTTTTGTCTTGCTGGATATAAGAAAAAAAAGCAATAATGTAAAATGGCACAGCCCCAAGAACTCAAGTCGTAAAAATGAGTAGCGATCGCAATCAGTATTTTGTTACAACAACAGGCTTTATTGCACTACAACAGTAAATACAAATACTATAAAGTCTTAATAATATTGAATTTGAAAGGTTTTCTCTGAATGGACATGAGTACACTCCTAACATATTTATATAGTCTTTTCTCATGTTAACATAAACATCATCTGTATGGGTGCTTTTAGTTTTGAAGAATATAAAAGTGAGCAAAAGTTCAATAATACTATAATATGCAAATCAACTATTTGTTGTAGATGTTGATTATTATTAACGCACCGCGACAGTACAAATAATTATCACACTCATCATCCTGATTTTACTATTGCATGTTTACATTTATGGAAATCAGTTTAGATTTTGGTGGAGAGAGAGAGAGAGTGGACGTCCTGGAAAAAAATGGTTTTAAAAAATGACTAAAAGCTACGGTGGTATAAGCCCTCAGCAAAAAGTTTCTTTTCTAATCCACCTGCTGCGAAATGATATATTAACTTTGATATCCGGAGCGAAAAAAAGAAGGAAAGGAGTGAAAAGTAAAGTTAAAGGAAAAAATCATTTACATATTTTGTTTACCTTCTGCATGAAATGGAGGGAGTGAAATGCAAAAAAAATGAATTGTCCAAGCACGCAGGTAAAAAACAACGGAGAAAAGTGGTCTAGTGTGCTTGCTTGGTTTTTTTTGCAGTTTAATTCCAAACCCAGTGTAAGCCCAGCAATTACTCAAAGTCACGCATTCGCGTATATTTTATTTTTTGTAAGAGAAACAACAGAGCACACACACAAACACACACACATGGCCAATAATAAATTGTTAACGTGAGTGTTGAACCTTAAAACTATTCCTATCCTTTTATTTACGCACGCATTTATGCACGATCAAATTTTTGGTTGTGGCAGTGGTGTGTGTGTTTGGTTGGAGTGTAGAAACATGCCACAAACATATCAGAATGTGGCCAAATTTATTTCCCATGCTTGAATGCAATGTGTAGTTAGTACGCATACAGTCCATTCTAATTCCACACTTTCCCATCAAACAACAAAGTAACATGTGGCATGTGAGTCTTCTCTTTCCTTTCTCATCTTTCTTCCTATTTTGTGCCGCCTGTTGTTTTCTCCTCACAGCCACGCAGATATCCTTCATTTCATTACATTAGCAATAGCAAACCATAGCAAAAAAAATGTGTGTATGTTTTGCGTTCCGGCATGCGACTGTAAACTCTTTGGACAAAGGCGGAAAAAGATTGCCTCCTCTGTTGTTTCTCTTTTCCCGACTAATAATGCATGTCTGTCTCTGTGTTCACGCGGTATTAAAAATGGACAAACGCTCACAATCAACAATCACACACACAATGAATCCCATTATTTACGTAATTCTCCAAGTAATATTTATACTTTTATCACTATGTTTCGGAGCTCTGCTGGCCCGGGATACTGGCCGTCCGTCTCTTTGGCAAAATTTTTTGAATTTGACCCATCACATTTTTTCAATTGTAAACATATTTTCCTCTCTTTCTCAGTCACATCACCACATCCTTTTACTTTACATTGCTACTTACTTTGCTATTCTTTCATACTCGAATCGTCATAATAATTAGCATCATGTTCCCACTTTGTGGGAACATTGAGTACCACAATGTGGGTGACGACGGAGGAAGTGGCAAGTGCACGTGCTCTATTTTTTTGCCAGTAGAACAATATAAGTCACGATTTCAAACCAGGTTAACGATGTAATGGTCTCATCGGCCAGCTTTCTTATAATTTAAACATTTTTTTAACTCCCTACACCTTCCTTGCAACATTTACAGGTTTATTTCCATCTTCTCTGCTATTTTGCATGCACATCGGAAACGTCAAAAGAGAGAATGAAAGATGGGAAATGTGTGTGTTTGCCTGAGTTGTCACAAAAGCACATAAAATAGTTCTCCTGCTGTTGTAGCCTCACTTATATTTTCTCTCTCTCTTCATCCAGCCTTATTTATCATGGTCCAATTTATTTGCTAAAAGCCATTTTATTGGTGTAACGTGGAGAAATATTTGGATCTCTGGATGGATGGATGCGCTATGCAAACAGTTTAGTAAATAGACCCATAAAGCACACAAATATAACACACATAGCGAATATGGATGTCAAAATATATTACCAGCCAGCCAGCGTGCCGTGCACATTTCCCTGCGAAATGGGAATGGATTGGATGATGGTGAGAGATGGATTTCCCGTTTGTTATTTGCTTTTGCTTTAACTTTGTGACTTTTTTATGTTCCCTTTATTACAGCTTTTCCTATTTACTTTATTACGTATATCGCTTTGGAATATGTACTTTGTACAACATCACGACAATCACATCTCTTTCTGTTGGCAAAATGCTTTTGCTGATTTCTGTTTGGTAGAGTCCAGAAAAGAGAAGCGGGCTACACACACGAAGTATTATTATAATTTGTAGCAAGTTTTCATGTCCCATGTATGCATTATTGTTGTTGTAGTTGTTGTCGTCATTTGTTTGATACGTTCTCTGATATGCTTTATATTTTTATGCGATACACACACACACACAACAACAACAACTCATATGAATAATCTCACCATAAAAAATAAATGAATAGAATGGTCATTTCCGCTGGCACATTCATTTTCCTTGCACAACAGCAAATGGACACATGGACTCCACTATATACTCCATACACATAAACGCCATTTGCCATACTCCTTCCTCCAAACTTTTTTGCTTATACTTTTTCTCTACACTTTCTCTTATTCTGCTGCCTCCTTGCTACCACCGAGCACTTTGAGATATTGATCGCGTAAAAAATGGTGTACACATGCAAACGTCAAGATGGAAAATGGAAGGAAAAGGGAGTACAACAATAACAACAGCAAAAAATATAACGTCCATTTATTTGCTTGTGCCGAGAAAGCAAACTAGAAAATATACAACATTGCCATAATCATCATCTCATCATGTTGCTCATGATGATGACGATGGTCATCATTTTAGTGTGACTAAGTGAGTAAGTATCCAACCAAGTCGTAGGAAATATGGTAATTGCCAGCAAGAAAAAAAAACACGCAGAGGGAGTAAAGTGCAAAAAAACCAATGCAAAATTAGCAAAGCCATTTTTTGTACAATAAAAAATGTTGCTCTTATTTAAATATACAAAAGGGGGAAAATATATAAAAGAGCAAAAAGCGGATCGGAGAGCAGACAGCCCACACTTAAATACAAGTAAGCAAATTGATGTGTCTGCATCAAGGAAAAACCGGGAAAATTTAGAGGAACACAATCAGCAGGGAACATGTGTACAATTTTTTTCTTTCTTTTATTCTTTCCCAAAAAACAGTAGCGGTGAAAATACACAATTGTAAAAAAGGGGACAAGCGTTAGTGCTACAATAATAGCAGAGTAAATGGCCACCATGTCACACGGAGAGAGAAAGAGAGAGAAAGACAAGTTTGTTAAATGAAGCTGAACTGAAGACCCCTTTTATTTGTGTTACTGGTTTGCCTACTTTCACTTTACTTTATTCACTTGCAAGAAAGTAAAGGGGAAAAAACGCGTGTACATTATTTTGCTCCTAGGTTTTTTTTCCTCGTCTTAAAAAAAGGAGAAAGGAGTCTAAACATGACTTTAGGGTTGACAGTACAATATTATTATGGTCACAACAGAGTGTGTAATTTCTTTGTTCCCAGTTACTACATTTTGGGATGCCACGCTATTTTTATGTTTACAACTGTAATGGCGACAGTACACAGCATTTTCCACTCTCTGACATGTACAACCGCAGTAGTGGTTGTTGTTGTTGTTGTTGTAAAAATGT
Source organism: Paronellides praefectus (assembly GCA_027744595.1). NCBI lineage: Eukaryota > Metazoa > Arthropoda > Collembola > Entomobryomorpha > Paronellidae > Paronellides > Paronellides praefectus. The sequence goes on along the minus strand of JAITYZ010001245.1, from coordinate 9,107 downwards.
ACATTTGGAAGTAAACAGAAAGAGTGATTTAACATGCAAGTTTGCTTACTGACTTTTCCTTCGTAAAAACATATCCAGTTTCTTTGGTTGATGCTGAGAGTATTTTGCAGTTGTAAAAACTGACATGCCGTGAAATGGGTGGAAAGGACGGGAATGAGCTTTTTGCTTGTTACACCAATACAACCACACAATACATTAAGCAAACATGCAAAAAAAAGTGGTATACATATGTACATATTATAGTCTGGTGAACAATACCCACCTATTTTTTTCATTGTATGAAAAAAAGTTAGTTCCAGGGACAAAGCATTATTGGAATAGTGATGCTAACATAATAAAAGGAAATGGCATGCACGCTGTAATATGTTTTTTTGTGCGTTACTTTGTGAGAGTACAATAAAAATGACATGTATTTCAATGTGAGCATGTACATGTGTGTCTGCTTTTACAAAAAAAAATATGTAAGAAGAAGAGACAGAGAGAGAAGGCAAAGAAATAGAATTTATGAGGATGTTAATGTCCGTCTTTAACATTTCCTCCCGGGTACTGTTCTATGCTCGGGATTTTCCCATCAATATCACAAGGAAATCCAGAAAAATGAACATTTTCCTTTTCCTTTAGAATACCTACCTAAAATTATGAGTATTCGGCATGTAAAACCTTGATACTACGCACTTATAACTTAGAAAAATAAAAAATAAAATGGAATGGAAGTTGCTCTACTTATTTTTTAAAGTGAAAAATGAGTTTCTGATCAGACTTCAATTTTTAGGGAGAGCGGAAGAAATGACGAGAGAGGATATTACGATAATTATTATAATAATGAGGAGAATGAGGATGATCACAGTTTTATCATTGTACTACCATGCTTATCATATCACAGTCTCAAATGGGCCATGCTCCTTTATTCATTGGACCATTAGCTCTGTCCTTAAAGATCCAAATCAGTTTTTTTGGAATGGCCGCAAAATGCGTACATTTCTGTGTTAATCCTTACCAACTCTAGCATACAAAACCAGCTATTATTTCATATATGCTCTTGTGTCATTATATATCATCATATTATTCTAAATAGTGAGAGTAGTTCAACTGCATGCTACTTACTATACAACTCATGCCATATCAGTAATAATCATAACAGTAGTAATAATAGTAGAGACGAGGGAGAGACAAGGAAAGCTGCCATTGTCATAGTCATGAAGCTGAAGAAAAAAATTCCGCTATCCGGATCTCACTCCCCATTTTTATATCCTAAGTACCACCGGAGAGAAGGAAACGGTAAATGGGAGACAGGGATATATAACCGATTGGCTACACATGACGTTGTCATGGGTTGCTACGCTCTTACACGCAGAAGTACGCATGCAAACCCCTTTACATGGCTAATAGCTATCCTTAAACCTTCCTACCTACCAATCTGAAATGATCAATGAAGAAAAAGAGAGATAAATGGATATAGACGGGTGTATAGAGAAAGTGACTGGCTGTCAAATAGAAATGGCAAGTTGGATACTTTTTCCCGTTATTTCGTGAATGATATGACAGAGAAATTCCGCATTTTTTTCTGCAATCCTTCCCACTACCAAACCAAACTGAGTTGAGAGTGGTAGAGTTTGCGTGAGGAGTAATAAGTGAAGGTAGAAAGAATTGAAAAGTTTCATGTGTGAGTGAAATAGGCAACAGGAAACACGAGAGAAACTGATATCTTTCAAGTGGAACAACATTTTCAAGTTGTTCCTCCTTGTCTCTCTCAGCAGTGGAGTCTTGCTTGATGGAAAACTGAGGAATATAATATTCCGTTATTATTACAAAAAAGCTTATTGTGTGCTTGAACGGTTGAGAGAGAGAGAGAGAGGATATGTTACTCTCTATACTTGGCAATAGATTATTACTACCTTATTTTCTCAACTAAACCTCCACACCACTTGTCGTTCACTCAACTTTTAACTTTTTCGTTGATACCGCAGCAACGCAGCATTATGATGATGGTCTCTGGTCTGCTGGTGGTCTGTCCCACTTACATATATGACATTGTTCTTGAGCTTGGATTGGATGATAATATGTGATGTGAAATGGCGAAAGTAGAGTGGAAAGCCATAGGATAAAAGTAAAAAGTCTGCTGCTTAGGTTGATAGGTGGGTATAGAGGAGAGTGGCTGGAGGGATGATAATAATAGAATATGGAACCAGCAAGCAGCAGACATCAAGACACGATGATCACGATGTTCATCATGATGGCATTGTACTTTGTACTTTACTTTGTGTTTCTATAATGGTCACTAAATGTTAAGTGGTTTTAGCTATTCTCTCTCTCATGGCATTACCATTTTAGACCAGAGCCCAGCAGACAAGAGAGACCAGTCTGACATGACGATGCATTCAACACAAAGCATTCTCTATTGTTATTATTATTACCACTTCGCTCTTCAACTTTTCCCTGCTTTACTTTTACTGGCGCGTTGGCTGCTCTGCTCTCTCGAAAAAAAAACTGGTCGACTTTCATCAAACTCTTTATACATTTTCTCTATTCATTCATTCACCCAATACCACACGCCATGTCATGGTATAGAGAGAGAGAGCATGCCGATTTCACGATTCACAATACAAAGTCATGTCAATACTACTAAAAAATATATTTTACATTCACGCGTTTATAACAACACTGCCATATATTACACATTTTCACTAGCATTTCTCATCAGAGACGTGCTTCTTTTCTCCTCTCTTTCACTCTCGCCAAATGGAAGTTACTCATTTTATTATTGAGGCTATGTGTGTGTGTGCGAGTAGTAAAAGTTGGAGTGATAGCAAAAATGTGGAGGAGTGAGCCCTTTTTTTAACTGCCGCTACCACCATCAACATGATCACACAAGATGATGCTTTCTTTTTTTGCCAGTAGGTCAGCTTTATATTTGCCAAAGCTAAGTGCACGCCATGATCATCATCTACGCTCCATGAGCTGGCTGCTGCCTTTATTTGATGTTTCCTTTATTTGATGTTTGCAGCATGAATCTGGAAATGACTGCTCTCACTTTTCTCTCTTCGCGGCAACATCAATCCACAGAGAAACCAGAAAGGCAACTTTTATCGGGCTTTAACGGGAAGAAGAGTAGTTTTGGATTTGAGTGAGAAAAAAAATGGAAAAAACATATAGGAACACATATAAAAGGGCATGTGTATAGTGTATGTACACAGGGATATGTGCATATTGCATTTATTATGATGACATGCCATCTCATGAAAGTAAACCCATCATCATATCACAGGATGGTACAAAATATATGTGTGTATAGTGCACACAAAGGATTCGGTCATCTTCATTGGTCCCAAGTATGGCAGCAGCAGTGTAGTAACCCACAAGAGTGAAAATATAAAGAAAAAGGCTGAGCAAAGTATGTACATGGATAGCCGTACCCTTTCACTATTTTTTGGTTGATGCTCAACTGATCAGACAAAAAGCTCAGGTTTTTATGCAGCTGGTTGTGTCTGGTCCTGGTGGCGGTGAGTGGTGGTGATGTGGTTTGGTTTGGCGTGGTATGGCATGGCATGACCAACAGCGCTAGTGATAGATATCCCTTTTATATTCCAGCGTATATAGCATATAGCTGTATATTGTAAATGTACATACTTTTTGTGCAAGTCAGAACACAAAAAAGGGGATGATATAAATAGATAGAAAAAAAGAAAACTTTTCCCCTGACTTTCTAAAGTTATTTTTCTACCATTTTTAGCTCCCAAGCTGGTACTTGCCGTACACACATGATGATGGGCGGTGAAAACAACGGTGAAATAACTGGAAAGAGAAAGTGATGTGACGACAACGAGACGTCCACCATCATCAAGTAAAGTTGTTGTTGGAAAGAGGAAACATAGAAAAAAANCCGTACACACATGATGATGGGCGGTGAAAACAACGGTGAAATAACTGGAAAGAGAAAGTGATGTGACGACAACGAGACGTCCACCATCATCAAGTAAAGTTGTTGTTGGAAAGAGGAAACATCGAAAAAAAGAGCAAGGAAAGTATTTTGCGTACTGTCTGTTGTACATATGGTGGTGTGACGGACTCTATACAGATTTCGTGCGTTTTTGTGCTATTGACCTCGATAATAAAAAAAAGGATGGAAAGTTTGTTTGGATGGATGTGGATGGCGAGAGAAGTAGCCATATAGCCAAACTACTTTACCACAACTTTATACTCATTCATCCCAACTGAGCCGAAGAGGAAGTGGAGAGAGCATCCAGGGAGAAGGGTGGCTCACATAAATTCAACACAACACAGTTGTTGGGCTATTTGAGTAGAAAGGAAAGTAACTAGACATGTATAAAACGAGAATGAAATGGCACGACAAAAGCTGTCTACAGTCGGCAGCAACAACGAAAAAAAATGTATGTATTTTTTGGATTGAGCACAAAGCGGCTTCACATTTTTTTCGTATTTTTTTGTGGAAACTATTTTGTGATGGCGGACAAAGATGATGAGGGTAATGATAATAATAATAATAATAATATAAAAAAGTGAATCACTAGGCATTAGCACAAAAAGAGATGGAAGGAAAAGATGAGACGGAGCTTTTAAATGGAAAATGAGCCACATGATAATAACAATGACAAATGTAGAAACACTTAAAAGCCCGTCGGATAAAATAACTAGGAAAAGCAGGAGCAGTGAGTATAAAATCCATGTCACTCAACTTTAACTCGACCGAAAACCGTCAACGACGACACAGACGACAATACATTTTTAATGCTTCTTTTTATTATGCAAGACTTGTTAAAAAATGCACATTCTTATGGATAAACTTTTTAGATTGCTTCTCATTTTTCATTTCAGCTTATCTTAAAGCCTTACTTTAAACATAAACTTTTGCTTTCATACCCAAACTAACTTTCTTGTCTTAAAAAAGTCATGTCATATGCGCTTCAATCTTATACCTGTCACTAATTGAATTCACTGTCCTGACCAGTACAGTATCCCCTTTCGCAATAGTTTTAATTGAATTACGGGCTCTCACCGATGCACATAGGTACGCCATATACTCCTCTGAATCCACAAACAAGTACAACTTTCCATTCCACTTTTTCCTTCATTCGTCTTTAGTCTGTCTGATGAGAAAAACAAGCGCATAAAGTACTTTGTGTCTCCATTACTTTTATCTCGGAAAATATAGCAAAGTACACGTTATTCCTTTTGTTGTTATCTTTTGTGTACACCGCTCTTGTTGTAATGGCATCATTTGATGGAATGTAGTAATAAGATACATGATACATGCAACTATCCTTTGATACGTAGTAAAGTGATATACATTATTATGACACAGCCATTCAATGATGTGTACATCAGAAAATATACTTATTTTTACACATTTCATTTCTGTTTTCCTCTCTCTCTAGTGAACGCGCTTAAAAGACTCGACTGTACTGATTTTACCATTTCTCTGATGTAAGTAGTAATGCACAAGAGTGTAAGAAGATATGAGAGGAAGGAAAATGTAGAAAAAAAGGAAAATGCGTTCTTCCACTACACTTGGCAAAACGATTGTGAGTAGTTTGTAAGGAAGAGTTGGAGTAGATGTTTATAAGAGGAAACCTCGTATTTTTTGAATACGTACAACATTTTAGTACACATTGTTTGTTGGCTGGAGAGAAAGAGAGAAATAACCTGCTTTTTACTCACACAGCAATTACCTCTTCCAAGAATCTTCTTTTTACTCTTCAAAAAAAGATAACTTTCCTCCGGCATGCTTTCCTCTTTTTTCTCAAAGAGCACCCGATTTCTGTTCTGATGATGGCGATGCTACGTAAGAATTGTTATTGCTCCTTTTTTGTATACAGAAAGGATAGATGGTAGAATGTATATGCAAGCAAAGTGGTAGGGACACTTGAGATGGTAGATAGTAATATAAAAAATACATAGATACTAACATGCTGCCTTACGATGAAAGTATAAAAAAATGCTTCTAAAGTCAAGACTGCTGCTGCTGCTGCTGCTGTGTATAATATGCCAAGTTCACTTGAGAGATTCATACATTTGACATTACATTACGCACGAGTACTTGAGAGAGGCACTCGAGAGATCCTCGCGTCGTCACTTTTACACAATAAAAAATAAGGAAATGCACAACACAAAAAAGTATAGTTACTTTAGATTTTTTTTGCTACTAGCTGCAATTGTACAAAAAACTGACAACTTTGCTGAGGAGTAGTGGAGGAGCCAAGTAGTTTTGAAACAAAAGTATGAGTGCGTGCATTTTGCGTTGTGTGCATCCAACTTATGCGGGGGAACTATATCTTCACCATCATCATCAGGTTTGGTACATTTCGCATTGTAACAAGAGGTAAAATAGTATCTCAATTCTTTTTGGATGAGCAAGTTAAAAGAAAGAGGAGACTATCAAGCAAAATAATTATGTTTAATGTGTACTACATTACAATTTTTTTTGTCATCTCACCGACCAAAAAGTCCTGTTCCATTTAATGGCCAAAAAAGAGTTGCTTTCTAATGATGTCCGTGTGTAGGTGCTCACGTATAAGAAGCGTGTAGAAAAAACTACTTGTCTCGAAACTTTCTTTTTCTCTTGCTCGCACCCACTCACTCGAAAGTAATGTGAAGTAGGGAAGGTAGTGGTAGGCGCAGCCACTTGTACTTTCAATCTCTCGAGTAAAAGAGATAAACGAGGGAACTCTCTCTACCCCCACTCCACACTCGACGACGCTGCTGCTGATTGTGAACAAAAGTGCTCTACATTTCTTCTGCCATCATTGCCGTTACAATGGACCAGAAGCTTTTAATGAAATTCCGCCTACACACACACTCGCTGTGAAGATAATAAATAGTATCTCCACTTATTTAACCCTTTTTTTAGAGTATGCATATGAGTTTGACATGTCATCCCATCTCTTGTGTGTGTGCCTTTGCAAAATTAAGTACATTTTTCACTTTTTACCCTTTTTATTTAACATGCCGATATTGTTACCACTCATCTGTGCCTTTCATCATCATCATCATCATTCAAGAAAGCATTTTCATTCAGCTGCTGTGAGCATGCATTTTACATACAGCATGCTACTTTTTTTTGTGAAAATGAGCCAATTTCCCATCACAGCGCAACGAATATAGGCAGCATAAAACAAAGTGGAAAGATGAATAAGTGAATCCAATTTACTTCATTTACACTCTCCCTGCACACTAGTTTGAAAAAAAGAAGAAGAAGCAAAAAAAAAGTTAAAATTGAAGTTTTTTTTATACTCTTTTCTTTGCGCTCTTTTGTGTTGTTGGAAAATCGTTAGTGAAGATGAAGAAGAGGAGGAAGAAAGGCCGATGGATACTTTAGATTACAAGAGATTTGTTGGAATGAGCAAATGAAGTTAAGGGGAAAGTTTTAAATCGTAAATCAAATCAAGAACAAAATAGTTCATTAATCAATGCTTTGCTTACTCTCAAAAAAATGGCGGAATTGAACAGAGATTTTGTTCTTAAGAAAAATCTATACTTCATGCTCACATTCAAACATAACTTTGTATTGATTCCAAGATGATATGATGAGAAGTTAGATTAGATGAAGTTTTAAAAAGAAAATCTTGAATTGCCACATATTTTTGTTAGTATCCAGTAATTCAGCATTTGAAAGGATAGACAGGGAAAATGTGCTTTTTTGCTTTGCAATTTGTACTTTTTTTGTATTATTATTATTATTATTTTGATAAAGTACACTAGCAGCAGTCAGCACACACACCTTTTTTGCATTTTTGCTCGTTTGCATTTGGCCGTGTCGTGATGTATGCACCAAAACACACTGCCTTTTCCCATTTCAAACGTCACGACTTTTTTATGCTGCTTTTCTGGACGGAGTAGTAGTTGTACTGGTGTGTGAACAAATATGCATAAAAAATGTTTATAGTGAATAAAAACATGATGATTATTTTTTCTTTGGTAGGCCATCCAAAAAAAATCAAACCAAGTATAAAAAACAAGTTGATCAGTTGGCTTTTTGGCTGAACAATCTTTAATGCAAGTAAACATGGAGAATTATTATTAATGTTTCATGAAATTCCATCATGATTATCGGCAAATGATGATGAAAATCACTGAATATGAAAATAAATTTAGAATTTATGAGCTTTTTAAAAAGATACGTCATTATTACAACAGCCCTGCTCTATACAGATTCCTTTTCCGTGATAAGTTTTTTGCGAAAAAATGCACGATTTTCTTGTACTATGAAAAATACATGGGCTTTTTGAAATTCAAATCCTCTTTGAGCTTAAAAAAACCAGCAGCTATAATATAACAGCAAAAAGATGAGTCAGTGAAGTAGCTATGCGTAATATCCTTTGAACTACCAAAACCTAACAACCAGTCAGCCAACCTCCTTTTTTGCTTGTTCAACCAGGAATTCCAATTTCCCAATAAAATATATTTGTAAGAGGAAGATAAAGGATTTGAAGTAAAATATAATGCAAACACACAGGATTTCAAGACAAACTTTTTTTTACACAATTCAAAAAGTGTTATCAGATTTTAAGGGAAGTTATGATATAAAAAGCAAAAAGTCATAAGTTGTGTGGCAAAGTATTCCAAAATATTATATTATTTGAGTCATCCACCACCACCACCAAATAACTTTTGCTTCTGCTGCTATGAATATACATACATTCCAACACACCCACCATCATCCATCCATCCAGCATAATAATAATCGATAGAGCTTTAACGTTTTCCTTAAAACGGTGCAGGAATGATCAAAGATGTTCTTGGTTCCTTCTTGGGAAAGAAAAACTTGGGTTTTTATCTTTCAGAGGCTTCTAATCCAAGTTGAAGAAAAACACTTGACGCGATTTCTTTGAGACTTTTTCATGCGCACCACCATCACATCTCCATTCGTATTTTATGCAAATAGCAAATATGATTTTTGTTGCGGTTGGTTAAAAAAGTAAAATTGGTTTAGCCGTTGTTGCTGTTGAGTTTTACATGGTTGCTTGCAAAGGGCAATAACTACATAGTAAAATATTTACTTTGGAAAAATAAGTTTTTTCAAGTTGAGTTCCTCTCTGTTAACCTGTTAGAGATGGAGAGAAAGATGAAAGGAAGGAATAAAATGTTAGGCA
>JAITYZ010001244.1:0-10902 GCA_027744595.1 Paronellides praefectus | reverse complement strand
TTGCTCACCCAACCAGTACATTTTTTAACCATGCATATCTTGTTTATTTATTTTGGTGTCATGTAAAACAAAATCGATACACACTTTTTATGGAAAACTCTTTACTTCAGTTCAAATAATCATTTATTTAATCCAATGTTGTCATCCTCCCAATGCCCCAATAGCGCATGTTTGTACAACGTAATAAATATGATCAAAAAAATGTGTAATCATTTCAATTTCTCGACATTGAATATCTGTACATATCTTAAATAATTTTTTTTTCATCTTGAGAAATTTGGTTGGCTAGAGAAACGTTGCATTTCTTGCCGTGCTTGTACAGACTGTATCGACAAGGGAAGTTGGCATCGTCACACCTCTTACATTCGTACGGTCTTTCACCCGTGTGACTATTCATGTGCATTTCCAATTGGAATGCCTCTTTAAACATTTTTCCACAAAAGAGACAATCGTATTGTTGCGTTGATTTCTTTTTCGGGACGTATCGTTTCTTTTCCTTACTCCTTGCTTCCTTTTCTTCTTTTTTCTCTTTCTGAAAGGGGATCACCTCACCTCCTTGTATTTTCACCATCTCTCCAACAATTGTGCATTTGCCATTTATTAGGTCTCCGTGCCCTTTACACCTATGCGTGTTCCTCCTGTGTTTGCGAAATTTCTCGTAGCTGTCACCCAGCCAATGGCACTCACTACACCTATATTTGATTTCCAAATGGGCAACCTGCTTGTGACGATATAAAGCTTTTGGAGTGGGCCATGTTTCGTCACAGTGCGGGCAAAAGTATGGGCGCTCTTGTGTGTGAGTGGTCATGTGTTGCTCTAATCTGTATTGACCTGGCAACACTTTCCCACAAAATAAGCATACTTTCCCACGAGGAATTCCCCTGCTTCGTTTACTCTCACTGTGAGGACTTTGAGTAAGCTCTGATTTACATTCTGGAGCTACTACCGGAAGTGCAGGACTTGCATCACAAGGTACATGGAACATTATTCCTGTTTTTGTATCTCTCTTTATCGATTGACGTTCAATTTGTTGAGAGGTTGTGGACTTGAATGATTTTGGAAAAATGGGTGCACGTTTTGCATTTACTTTCGAACCAATATTCTTACGAGTTGTATTTGCTGAACTTTTTGTTCGTGATGTAATCCTCTTCACTTTTCTCATTTGTGCCTGGATATTTTCTTCATTTGCCATTTCTCTCTTTCTAAGGCTAGGCTTGTGTAGTCGCTTGGGACGCAAATGTGTTTCCTGTTTTATTGGTTCACAACATGGGGTTTTTGTGGGTTTAGAGCGGGGTTCTTTGATCTCGGGGAATGGCTTTGGAGGGGGTGGAGGTGAAGATGGCACTTGTACCATTCTCACTACCTCAGCTTTAACTACATACTGTCCAGCTTCAGTTTTCCAATTATGCAAATCTTCCCTGTGTTTCCGGAACTTGTCGTAAGTGCGAAACAACTGTAAACATTTTGTACACTTAAACTTGATTTTTAAGTGAGCTTCTTGTCGATGCCGGTGCAGTGCCTGTCGTGTAGGACATGGTATTTTACAATCTTGACAAAAGTATGAAGGTGCAGATAATGATAAATCCATGTTTTACAGTATGCTTTATACTTTTTGACAAAAAGTTTTTGTTGAGAATGAACTCGTGGTTATGTTTTTAATGTAAAGATTTTGTAATGTATTTCTTTTTAAACTGAAAAATGCATTTGAACCATGCATTCCTCCTCTACTTTGTAAATGAAATTAGAAATTACCGACATAAACTAATTAACAGAATAATGAAACAAAAAAACAAATGATTATTATGTTCCATTTACTTGAAAAATAAAAAATTGCTATTGTATTTGATTAGCAAGTTACAAGTTTATTGCGTATCATCACAAACATTAAGTTTAATAGCAAAATACATTCGTCACTTGATATTACGTATACTTAAATTTAATCTATTACGTAGAATCGTACGCCTACAGCAGGTGCGTTATGTACCTACGTATAACATCGTATAAGTTTGTTGAGTTTTACTGACATTAAATAAGAGTACATTGAATATTATTTTTCCAATCGTTAAGATTACTTGGAATTCAGGACATTTCTTATTAACTACACACTACAATATAAAACTTAATATCAAATTTCATTAATTTATAAAATGTGTAAAACTTAAAGCTATCATTAAGTAGGTGGAAACCTTTATTACCAATTTAATAAATTAACTATCGATATACGAACCCAATTATTGAGCCTTTCTACGAATATTATACTTGAATAAAACTTGAGCGTACTTAATTTTAACATTTTAAGTGCATTTCAAGAATTGCAGCTGCAATCAAATGGCAAACTGATACTATAAATATGGATTCCTGATTTACCATCTTTTTCGAAGGATAACATCATTTTCCCCCAATCTGATCGTAATTCCATCTCTGTAAACCCAAATATTTCTTGCACGCTTATCCCGTATTTTTTCCAATGCCCATGAAGAAAGAATATTGGAAGGGATCATGAAACAATACTGTAATTTCGCGAATTTAGATTCCTTCGATGAATAGTTTGAAGAAGCTAGGCCGTCGTCATTCCAGTTGTTAAGTAAAATCACGTTATCAGGAGCAGTGGGTGGAACCTTGTTATTCATAAACATATAAATATATGGTTATATTTACATCAAATAATAAATTTTCAACATGTATATCTTTTTTTTTCTTTTTATATTATATACCTCCGTTAAATATACGCCATCACCGTACCAAGCCCCATTATTGGTCTCAGCCGGAATGGATTTTCGTATATACAACTCTTCCTTGATGGAACGCATTCCTGAAAAGTCTGTATAATGGAACAAGAACTGCGGTGTAGGTGTAGCTGGTCCTGAAGCTGGAGCTCCATGTTGTGGCTCTTGAATTGCTGGAGGTAAGGGCCCAAATGAGGTTGATTCTCGAGATAATGTTCCACGAGGTGGAAGCCCGTATTCGCTTAATTCTCGCCATGACGTTGGCGTTACCCGAGGTGGAAGCCCGTACTCGGTTAATTCTCGCCATGACGTTGGCGTTACCCGAGGTGTTGATTCCCACGGAGAACGTGTAATACGAGGTGAAAACCCATATTCTGTTGATTCCCAAGGTGAACGTGTAATACGAGATGAAACCCCATATTCTGTTGATTCCCAAGGTGAACTTGGTGAAGGTTCAAATGTTATTGAACTTAACGATGGAGGTATTATTGAAGGGGGAGGAGAATGCCAAAATATATTATTGCTACTGCTGGAAGTCACTGGGGGCGGCGATCTGTTTCGAGGAATTCGATGCACAATCCTGTTAGGGTTCGTCCGTGTCAACGAACTATGGAAAAATACGTTACAAAAATAACTGATGCCTCCAAATTTGTTTTTTAATGCCTCACCTCTTAAAAATAAAAATTCTAACCACTGACCTTTCATACTTAAATTTTTGCCTTTGCGTCTCCTTGAACCTCATTGTTGAGGCGATCGATTCCAGGACCTGTAAACCAGGTAGCTAAAATTTAAAAGACGATGAAATGATTCTACAAACTACAACTGTCACGGTTCAAGGTGTCAAGTAACAAGTCAGCTCGTTAACTATCTTTTTCCATCTTGTAAATGTATGTAGTATTTACTTACATTACCTCACCTTCACAGAAATCCCAATATTCCCAACTGCACCACCAGAGTGAACGTAAACAAAAATGCAATCACATGGTTGTTTTACTCGAGTAAAAGGAGGCTTGACTTAACATAAATGTTTCCTATTAGAAGCAGAATGCACCCATACAAAAACAATTCACTATAGAAACTTCATTTACAAAGTCACACAAATTTCACTTTTACACGAGTTGACTTCAAGGAAAAAGTAAAAAAAACATCTCTTCAGTTCACATTTCACAAACTACTGTAAATGTAGACAGGAAGGGAACCGGGAACAACGGTGGTTTAGAACATGGATAGGATATAAATACTTGTTGAGCTTGATATATTACAGAATCCGTAATAAGGATAGGTAATACCTTGCTTGCTGGGTAAACAAGGAACACGTGCTCATGTTATCCACCACCATGCTTTTAATTTTAGACTGCTCTAAATGTGTCCTTGAGACAGGACTTCTTTGCCCATGATATCATGCGACATTATGTGGCCCGCATAATATATAGGTATATCAATTAAATGAAAACTTTACTTTTCACCGGACAGACCATGAAATCATAACTGAAAAGTTTAACTTTAATCAAGATATTTTTAAGATTTTTCAAAATAACTCACAATTATTCAAAACAAAGTATGATTGGATTATTATTTAATTACGCATATAAGTTATATGATATAAAAGTCACCTTGTTGAAGTCGAACAAGTTATGTATTCAATGTTTTTTATTGACTACACAATGTGTAGTGTACGAAACTCGAACAGTACCACATTACCCCGTATTGATTTTAGTTGGAAAATATGACGTGTTTCGTTGGACTTGGAATTGGAAGATGAAACAAGATTAGAGTGTGAGACAAGAAAAGCTAAATGTTTAAAAACATACTGCCTGACCTGATTACGTAGAGTAATATTCCTGCTTTCCTTGCGAGATGAAATAGGAACTTGTGATGGGAAATGTTTTTTATAAACATCAGCTAATAAAACACAGAGCAAATTAAATATAAATAAAAGTCGGATTGATTCTCTCAACTTCTTAACTCTTTTCTCTCCAACCCTCAAACTACTTGTCTCAAAAACTCCCATTCAATTTTTTTTATCATCATCATCAAATTTCATTTCTGAACCATCAAAAAAATGCTGATGAGGTAACCAGTAATGGACGAATGAAGGATGTTTGTTCAGCACATACTTCACTAGTTAACTTGACAGTGTTGAGAAAAAAAGTTTGTGGTTACTATGCTTTGTATTAAAAGTGGTTTTAAATAAAAGTTTGTGGTTTGTAGTACTTTGAACTTTGTTGTGCTTAAATACTTAGCTACAAAACAAGATCGTATAACGAAAAATGCAACATCAGTCGAGTCCTCCATGCATTTCTCAATGCACCGTTTTCTTCCTCCGTCATAACCTCAACCTCACTTAAATACAACTTCATGATTGTATTTTGTAAATCATTTTCAACAAAATACTACCTAGATCGTCGCCATCGTACCTTAATTAAATTTATTATTCTCCAGCCAGACTCCAAGAAACAGGTCCAGCTACTGCTACTGATCTCCCTTTTAAACAACACACAAACTTATCGTACAGGTTTGCATTTCTATTTTTAGTCCATCACAGAAAGTATTTATGTATGTACCTACCTTACAAGAGTAGGTATGTTATTTATTAATTATGTTATAATACATGTAGATGTTATTTTGATAAAAAAGAAGATTCATGAATTTCTAAGATGGAGATAGAGACTGGAAATATTACGCATGTTAAAAATGTCTTATGTCGTTTATAAACTGAAAGTTTCAGCCTGAAACGAAGATTTTTTTTTCAATCCGCAGCATATGGTATGATGAAAAGTTGTAGGGTTTTGTGTAATGATATGGGAAACGTGAGATTATAACTGATCCTTGTACGTATTATTATATGTATATAGATTATAGATAAGTGAAAGTGAGAGATGGTGAGAGTTGTGTGAGAAGTTCTCGCTGAGAACACTAATTAATAATTATGTGGGTACTAGGTACCTAACTGGCTATTAATCACTCCAGTTATTCATCTAGACTTATTATCCTCATAAATTTTTGACTTAATCTTTAAAGAGAATGTCTGCCATCATTATTTGGTACAAGCCACTCTTTAATGATATTCATTCAAAACTTATGAATCATAACATAACTTTAAACGGAATGTACATTGCATAACGTGATGTTTATTTGCACAACAAACACTGGACAGTGTTACACTGGAATTTAGAATTGACACGATATTTTTTTATGCTACATGAACTGTAAAATATCCAGAGTATGATTGGAGTAAAACTATTTCTGTAGTTACAATAAAACTGATAATCGACACGAAAAACTTTCTTGTGATTATGAATGTTCCAAATAAGGAAATTCCTGTTGGATTCGCAATTAATATTCGTTCCAGTCGCTCCAGCTGAAAATGGATCAAGTCGAGTTTAAAAAAATAAAACTTAACAAATATTATATTTAAATATACACAAATAATATGACTGTGTTCTCCTACCGAACTGGTGTACACTGAATTGGAACACATTTGAATCCGCCTCCGTATTTCCAAACACATGTGGTGAACTTCCCCAGCGAAATAAGTAACTATAGCAATTCTAAACAAAAATTGGAAAAATGCAAAGCAAACATGAATAGTCTTTTCATCCGAAATCATTTCGTTTGAAAATGGTCCTATCCAATTGAACATCATAACAATCAGAATATACATGTTCCCTGCGTAGCAAACGAAAATTAGCGGTGAAATATATTCCTGAACAAGGTCCACCAACTGAGCAACCATGTCATATTCCTCCTTCGGAATATCGCCAGATGAGCTATAGCGAATATTACTATCTGACGGTTTTAGGGTGGCGAGTATTTCTTGACCCTCATTTTCCCTCTCAGATGCTGGAATACCACTCCGAACATCATAAGGGTGCCACCTCAAATGTTCTGCGATTATCCACAACTTTTCCCAGAGAGCTCGGCAAAGCACCACACACACAACATCCGTGTATACCCATCCCCAAGTTGCCAATTTTATAAATATTACAAGGAAGATGATAAGTGGGGTGTATTCAGGAATGAGGACATGCCAATGAGTAAAATTTTGTTCATAGTACAACTCCAATACAGATAGGCTTTTTTTCATGGAAGCCCCATGTCGCAGATTTCGCCAATCAAATATAACATTTTCAGTGATTCCTAATGTCATGAACATTACAGCGATAATCACGGAAAATGCCGGGAACCTTGAGACTCCTTTACGTGCCGTAAAGCTGGAGAGTTGGGATTGTTGATTTGCAACAAGGAACCCTTTTATGAGTTTTCGTAATTTTCCTGATGCAAGTATTTGGTAAAGATAACTGGAATAAAAAAAATAATAGTATAGCGTTACACGAACTGATATACTAAAACGGATAGCAGTGCCTCGTTTCTTACATGATGAACATTGACGTAGCGTATCCCGCATAACTAAATCCTTCCAACTGCACCAACGTCGTTTTGTCAGTTTTAAACTTTTCAAAGTTGTGACCAGTTAACAAAATTGCGTTTATAAAAAGAAATATAGTGAGCACACAGCAAATCAAGTAGGATGGATTTAGTTTCCTACATTACATAATATATTATATAACATCAATTTACAGAGAAAGTTTATTAATTTGATTTTATTAATTTATAATAACGAGCTTACGTATACTTTCTTTGTACATGTCCATCCCTCTCAAAAATGTCATTTCGAGATAACAGGCCAAAGCATCTTCCCACGTATACCACCGGCTTTAATCCACGAAAAAAAATCAAACTACTGTCGCATGTCGCTTCCTCATTTTGATTAATCTCACAATTGGAACGTATCACGATACCCCATTTGGAAGGGTGTTTAAAGAAATTTGAATTCATAATTTTTATTCTCGTTGGTTTGATATAGCGACCTGTTGGCAACAAGTTTGGAACTGGTAACATTGAACCTGATGATAATCGAGAAACCCAACATGACATATGGAAGGTAAATGTCAGAGAAAAAGTGCAATTAAATTTGAGGCGATTCAAAAATATTACCAACGTTTAGAAATGAACGTTTAGGAATATGACAGTTGTCATTTTGTTTTGAAAAATAATATTTGGTCATTATGGTGACTATTGTCAATTTGTGACGTAAAATTTAACATTTCTTCCTAATGCATTCTATTTTTTACATTAAACTTTTTTTTAGACATCGTTTGACTGCAAAAGAAATAGAGTGTGTAGACATATCGTTTAATGTTTTATATAATATTATTTACTTTTATGAAAAATCCTGTTTATAAACTGGATGGAACCAATATAACATGGATGCACCTCGAAAGCCGCAAAGTATGGCATGCCATTGTAAAAATGCCATTCATTTATAAAGGCGAGGGATTTTCTAAATAAATACCTACATACAAATAAAACTTTTCAATCAATCAATAGAGATTACACGTAAAAGATTTTGGATGATAAAAAGAAGTAGGTATCAAAATACGTACATATTTAATATATTTTGTAGGTAATGACAAAAATATAAATATATATACCTATTTACATTTACTATCATTTATAAAACCCTTGCACTACATTCATAATACATATAAAAACTAGATAATATTCAGTGAGTGTGAAAAAGACATGCATTAAAACCCTTGCACTACATTCATAATACATATAAAAACTAGATAATATTCAGTGAGTGTGAAAGTGACATGCGTAACTGGATTCGGATTGAAATGTGGGAACGACAGATGAGTTATGTACATGTAAATGGAACTTGTGTGGAACATTCGCAACAATAAAGAGCATTTATATCAGATAGGTATAATAATGGGGAAAGTGCACGTGAGAATTGCACATCAATCATCCTCATGACCAAAAGAAAACACAATTAAATGGGTATAAATAAATTGGTTAAATTAAGATAACATTGGTCTATGCATTACACTACACAATTATACTTATGTTATAAAGGTAACTTTTGCTTTCACTTAACTTGTATTAAATGGTTGTTACAAAGCAACAAGGAGTACTGACATAGTAAAATATTGAATGTAATGTGAATGAATATTGTATTTCAATCACAAAAATTTCGTGACAACATTGTACTCCTAAATGTATAACAAACAGTCTTATAAAATATCTATACTTGTGTTTCTATCACCATCTCCTTTTGAAGAAGACAAGCTTATCAGTTAATGTTATCCCACATTTATACAGCCAAATATCCCTGCCCATGTTGTCCCACTTTTTCTCCAACGCACAGTGAAAGAGAGATGTTGTGGGTATGGCGATACAGTACTGCAATTTGGCAATCCTGGATCCGTTCCAAAGGTTTAGTGAGTAACTCAGTCCGTCGTCTTTCCAGTTATTTGTTAAAATTATATGATCGGGTGCTTCAGGTGGGATAGCTGTAAAATAAATTCCTTCACCGTAGCAAGCTGTGCTTTTTGAATGGGCTGGAAAGGATTTTCTAATATACTGCTGCTCTATGATTGATGATATGCCAACATAGTTGGTGTAATGGAACAGAAACGGCGGAATTCCAAACACGATTGGAGAAGAAAAGTGCATCTCAGGATTCCAAATAACATTGGAGGGGAAACTAGGCGGCAATGGTAGGAGACCATTCCCCTCAGGAAACGGATGGTAACTGTTAAAAGCAAATTTTTATGTTTCAAATTAGTTCATTTTGAGTTTATTTGATAATGTCATTAGTCATTATGGTACACATTATAAATTTAACTCATTTGGTCTTATCATACCTCATTGTTTGAATTCAATTAGACTAATCTTCAGTAGTTATTATGAATTTGAAATAGATAAAACACTCATTTTACTTAATTTACGTTTACGCACACTTGTAAACAAATCATGTCACATTTGAAAATATCCAGAGGCACTTTTACTTTGCTTAAATTAAATCTTTTCTTTTTGCACTGTAAAGTTTACACAGTACTTACTTTACACTGTCACAGGCACATTAAACAATTAAGTCTCCCACCAAATAAATATTTCCTGCTGTAAAGTTGCATTCAATTTATCTAACAGTCTGCTTTCTATATATATGTTTATTTTAAGTTGTACTGTTTTTCCCTTTACAAAATATTTTGCATCAGTAATGAAAAAATAAAATATTGCAACTGTCAATTTAATTTGAAATACGGTTAACACATCACAGATGAGTTAGGGTTGAGTATAAATTAAACTAAACTATAAAATAATTTTTCAGTCCAGAATAAAAATATAATTATATTGCATATATACACTGCACGGTGCAGTCTGCACCTGGCATGCAACTGCAGAATGTTTAAATACTATATATGTATATATGTTAGTTTAATGATCAAGGCCAAATCGTGATTCACTCACACGCAAGAGCGAGTTAATAAAGGAATAAGTTCTAGTAATTCACTCTTTAAACCTATAATACTGCGAAAATGCAACCCATGTCTATAGTCTATACTGTACAGCATTTAGACATTTTTATTATTTTTCATGCAACTTGTTTGACTACTTGTGGTTTTTTGTTAAATATACGTATATATTTGATTTAAAACGTTTTATAGTTATTTTCTTAATAAAATAAATGTATTTACTTCAGTTGAGCCATCATTTCAATACGCTTAAATATATAAACATTTTTGCAATCATAAATTTATGCGTTCAATGCTATATATACCTGGTTTGCAATGCAAATACAAACCTAATACATAGGATTTTGTACATAAATACATACCTCGATATAATAGAATATTATATTGTAGTTTGTAGTTAAACAATAGTACATAAAGCGAGCTTGATATTGATTTTGATGAATAACAATAAAGATTAAAGATAAATGAAAACCCTACATTTATGTCTATTCATCATTTACAATATGAACCTCATGATAACCAGATTCGATTATATATAACGACAAACTATGTGTCATGACAATTTTTAAGCAATAGATAAAAAAGTGCATGCGCAGTGGTTAGATAAAACAGTGACATCATATTTTGTTAAATGAGAATAGGAGAAAAGGAAATAGATTAAACAAATTAAAATAAATTTGCAGAGAGAGGAAATATTTATGTAAAAAAATTAACTTGTTGAAATGTCTGAATCGATAGTTACTAAAATGAACCATGTTCCAGATTTGTTAATGCATAGCATACTCAAATCATTCTAAAATATTTATTGAATGATAGTGTTGTAAATGAATCTACTAATGTGGCGCAATTAA
>JAITYZ010001243.1:0-10678 GCA_027744595.1 Paronellides praefectus | reverse complement strand
ACTTGTCGCTTTTTTTTGCGCCATCACATATTTTTTTTTATCTTGTTATCCTTATTTAAGATGTAGAAAAATCTAATCCAAGTAGCAGGGATAAATATATGCATAGGTAATAATATAGAAATGGAAAGGAATGAGTTATTTTATAAGAGTACAAGGCACACACGCACAATCCTACTAACGACTGTGAAGCTATAAAAACCCAAACCCACTGTCGTCTCTCAAAATATTTCCCATTACATTCCACTCCCTACCTTTATTATTGCTCCTCTTTTGTTTATGTCGTTATATTTCTCTCTCTCTCTGCACATCAGAAGCAGCAGCTTCTCTTAAGACAATATTAACAACGTTACTTTAAAACGGAGGGAGAGTAAGGCTCAGAAATTCGCACAGAAATGAGGTTGCCTTGGCTCTTTTTTTATTATTTTATTTTTTGCCTCACTCATTAAACTTGGAGTGGTGCTGCAGGCGAGAAAAATAAGGGAAATATATAAATATAAATACACACACACATTAACTAACTACTATATTCATACTAAATACTAATGTAACAATATTGCATTAAGAAAAAAAATCGCATGGCGTTATCACGGCATGCTGCCATAAGCTTGGGTTGTGGTGGAGGATGGAGCGATGGGGATAAAAAAAGGATGACAAGTATATTTTGTGCACAAGCTAGGAAAAAAAGAAGAGTAAAAAAGTGACACTCGGAGGAGCTATATATCCACAGCAGACAACAATAATAATCTGCACTCTCATTACAGCAAAATGAGAAGAAGGGTGTGCATTGCGTATGCAACAATGGAACATTACTGAAGACTATTAGAGTGTTGAGTGTAGTATATGGTCTGGTGAGTCAAGGCATGAAGAGCAAATAATAAATGACGGACATGCTACAATATCTTCCATAATAATAATATTCTTTTTCTGCTCAAATACTAGCTACTCCTCATGATGATGATCATGAATATAAATAATTGGGAATATTCCAAGTTGAAAACCGATGAGCTCAAGGATGCATGTAATCCCAAAAACTCTCTTCAAACTTGACTTAAACCTTGCTTGTTCACACTCCCATGCAACAATAATGCCACACTGCAAAATTCCTACAACAATGCACTTATTATATTACCTTATGTTGCTATACACATTTTACTGCGCTCACTACTTGCGTCAATCTGCGTCTTCTTGACTCTGACTATCTCACACATAACAACACGCTTGCTACTTGTTGCACTTTTCCATTGTCTTTTTATGAGGATTGTTGTTACCGCTCTTGTTGCTGATTCATTTTACCTCTTTTCATGCCTCATGCCTTCGTCCATATTATTACACAAATCAACTAATAATAATAATAATAATAATAATAATAGCAACAAGAATAATGGTAATACTGCTTTTAACTGATCATCATGAGATGATAAATAAAAATGATGCCTTTTTGTAGACGGTGAGAGAATTCTTTTTGCACACCAAACTACTAACCTTGTCTCATAATCAGCGTGAGTCTTCATAATATTTTTATTGCTTCTTTATTTCTCAGTTTCAATCCTCATCATCAGACATGAATGCAGCTTTTTAGAAAAAAAAGGGTTAGGGTTTCAGATTCACTTTTTATTTTAGAATGCACCATGCAGTTTTTTTTATCTGTCGATTGTCAAATCTCTTGTGATTCTTTCAAAATCAAAAAAAGGAGGAATGATTTGACAAGGAATTTTGTGACGCTTTGTGTTGATGATGATGAGAAGGGATCACGGTTTTTTAGGGAGCTAAGAAATAAGTTTGGAATAAATCAAGTGTGCTTTTTTTAGTTCAGAGATGACAAGAGCAGCACGACAGACATGCGCAATACATACATGAAATGCATCACTTGATACTTTTTTTCTAATAATAATAATGTAAATTGCTTGAAAAAACCTTATTTTAAGTCCTTTTCACTTTCGCTTGTAAAACCCAGTCATGCACTTTTTGCTTCTTTTTTTACAGCTATAATCCGCTAATTTAACACAAAAAAAAAATCCGCTAAACGTCACACGCAAATGAGTTAAGATACTCGCTTTGTTGAGTACAAGCATTTTTGAGTGTTTGAGTGAAACAAGGAATGTTATTGTGATGAAGACATGAAAAGGCTTTATTTTTTTATGTATCTCAAATGAAATGAGAAAGGAGTCATGGCGTCTGGCACTTTAATTTGGAGTAAAAGTAAGCGCGACGGACAGAGAGAGAATAGAGCTAATCTACTAAATCATGTCACTTGATAAACCCTTGCTAAACTTTTGACAGTGGAACGAGTATTGATAATGCGTAAATGCATCCTTTTCTTCTTTTTTTTATGCATTTTGTTAAAGGCTGTGAAGGCTCCCATTTGGATTGACGACACAAGGAGCTCAAAAAAGAAGAAGAGTTCAAAAAAAATTGCAGAAAAATAAAAGATTTTTGTGAGTAGCTCCTTTTTTATTGCCTATCTCACTAGATTCTTCATTACGAGCTATATATAAAGCGATAGAAGTATATAATTACTGCACACTTGATAGCATCTTATGCAAAGCGAATTGGCTGTGAGATGTGAAAACAGGTTTCTTTCAAAAAAAGACTGAGGGAAGGTGGCGTGGTGATTGGATGGGGATGATGGCAGATAACGAAATTAATTTGCGTTACATTTTGCATTCGCACAAACAAATGGAAAGACAAAAGGACAAGTAGGATGATGAGGGCTATGTATTGTTTTATGGATGTAGAGACAGCGTATCAGATTCTAGTTGTTGAGATTCAAGTGAGAAATTAATTTGAAATTGTTTTGAAATGTTGTGAGCGTCGGATTTGTTCCACTTACCTGATAGATGGAATTTCCAGTGAGAAATGAACTGATGTAGTGAGTGCCGACGTCATTAAAAAACTTGAATGAGGAGGTGTAGTCATTGGCACGGAAAGAGTGGATGTTGTCCCTGTAGTTGGGGAGGACGGTCATGTTCTGGAAGGTGTCAATGCGCCCCGCCTGCCGCACCATCAGCACCCTGACGAGCATGTAGCGGTAGTCCCCCTTGACGAAGGAGGGATCTATTCCAAAGTACTTGGCTAGGCTGGGCGTGCGCCAGCCGCCGGCGAATGCATGCCAGGGACGATCCAGTCCCTCGATAACAAAGCGCCTAAAGTAGGCCTGCACCAACTGTTGGAGATCTTCGCATAGGTCAATGTGGAACTCATTGTGGAGGGGCAGACTGTTGTCTGTGGTGAGGAATGTTTGCTGCTGGACACGATAGGTAGACGGCTCAAGGACCTCTTTCGAGGGCTCCAGGAAGATCCAGTTTTGAGTGTCGTTGCGTGGCACTACTCGCATGCTCAGACTTAAATACCCGTAGCGGGGGAACAGGTGCATCACAGCCCCGGGCACGACTGGATGGCTCATCCCTCCCGCGCCTGTTCCCCCCGCAATGTACGCTGATGACTGGCTGGAGGCGGCCGCTTGGAAATTCTGTTGGCCATTTGCGCTGTTGCTGGGGTGTCCTGAGGAGGAAATTGCATGACTACGACGATGATGTCCACCACCACCACCAACGTCACCACCGGGATACACACCTCCACAAAATGGAGCTAAATAGGATACAATGACTGCTATGTAGACTAGCACTTTCCACTGGAATGGACCAATCACTCCACCACGATCAGACGCACAAGGCATGTCACGACAGCTTCGGTGTCAGCCTCAACGTACAACAACCCAGTGTTCCGTTCCCACGATTACCACAACAGTTCAGCAATTTCTTCTTCATTATTGCATTCCGCAACCTGGAAAGAGCTACACTTCCTCGCCCACACACACCCACTCAAACATGTACCTATTATATACCTAGATTATACTTGTCACTAATCACAACTAAAGTTCCCGCTAAACAGTAGTAAGGTCCGCTAAACACTAACACCACTTTTCAAGATGGCCCATTAACAAAAGTCCACTCTTTGTCCAGCCTCTTCAAAATCTGCAAAAAAAGGAAATATTAAAGAAATTAACAAAAGTACAAATTTGTAGAGTGGAAAACCACACACAATGTAATTTAAGCAGATATGGCAGGTTGAGCAGAGAGCAAGTTTTGATAGACAATTAAGAAGATTGAGTAGTAAAAGGAGTACCGTCATTTCCTGTATGATACCTGCATCATATAATCCCACTACAATGCTTTCAGCATTTTATATTTATAGACCTCATATCATTCTATTTTTCTATTATGTTTACAAAAATTAACTGTTATGTATTCTTCTCTGCTGCCAGCAACTGCAAAACTGCTATCTGCATCAATCATGATGATGATAAATATTTACTGCTATTATTACTACATTACTCAAGCTATAATCGGAAAAGATGATAAAAGGAGGAGGAGTAGTCGTAGGAGGTGGAGGAAGAAAAACAAGAGGATTCAAATAACCTAGTATTGAAATTGGAAGACCCTGAAACTCGTAATAATAATCCGCATAGGTACATGTGTTTCTCTGTCTGCTCACATTATTGAATAACCCTTTATGTGCTTTTATTAGGGATTCAATATTGCCATTAGCTCATGTTTTATTACGTGAGAAACTTTAGGAGGACAGGTGGTAAACAACAAGGACACGTACAACGTACATTTTAACTACACCACAAAAATAAGTTGAGCTTAAAAAACTCCAACTTGATTCAAACCATCTATTTTAATACCATTCCACCAAAAAGTTGACTCCGACTACACAACTGTATGTCATGGACAAAGTAGCAACACAAAAATATATCGTCGTGGCAAGATGAAAAGACGCTTCTGCTTTTCTGCTTGCTTATGTGGCAACAAGGTAAAAAAAAAAGAAGATGCTCAATGCTGCGAAGAGACACTAAAAGTAAACTGTTTGCTTGTTGGCTTGTGTCAACTTCCGTTTCGTTTTTGTGGTAACAAAGTAGTAGCAGTATAAATATGAGCACAACAAGATCAACAAGAGTCAGACTTTTTTTTGTCGTATTGACAGAAACAGAGAGAGACGCAACGCTTAAAAAATGTATTTTGGAGAATGGATCTTCTCCTGGTACAAAAATAATATTCTTCTTTTTTCAAGTTATTTGTAGGTGTAGAAGACGAACAAGTGAACAAGAAGCACACGCATTTTGTGAAGAGATAAATAGGTAATAATAATAGCACGCTACTAAGGAGGAATGCAAATGCAGTGTGTCGCGCAACGCAACTTTAATTTTAATTTTTCCTTTTGCAGAAGACAAAAAGCTGACGCACTCCACCGCACTACTCCACAAGACACACTGCTGCTCTATGTGATCTGTGATCTGCTCCTCTGATCTGACTGAGCACAATGACAGCAAGAATGTTACTAAAGTTGGCTGTGTACTACACCGACACACTCACTCTCCCATCATCCCAGCATATAGCGCACTCCTCACTCACAAATAAATAATAATAATAATAATAATAATAGTTAGTCACAATGCAAGGCAGACTACTTACATTGTAGATTACTATACACACCAGCTTCTCTACTTGATTCATATTAACAACTTGACTTAGTTGCTACTACTACTGCTCCTACTACACGTTATTATTATTATTATTATTATTATGTGAGAACTCACTACCAAAAAAACTCACATCTCTTCATAAAGGAATCCCACAAAACAGCATCCCACCATGATAGTAAGTTAACGCGGCGGAGGAGACAAGTATCAGGACCAAACACCAAACAGCAAAAAAAGGTCTTCACTTTTTTGGTTATCTCATATATTTTTTTTTGGCTTGCATGGCTCTTCTTCTTCTTGAGGAGCACCACACACACACCATTATTTTTTTATTATTGTTTTACAAACTGGCAATTCTCTGGGCAAAGTCACTTACCTTTTTTTAACAACCAAACAACAATACCAATATATTATACATCAGCTCCCTGCTTTATATATTTTTTTTACTTTTTTTACTCGTTATTTTTGACGACCGCTACGACCGTGTGTGGCTGGGGGTGGTGATCCTAACGCCGATAAATTATGATGATAAGGGTTTTTTACGTCTTTTGGAGTACTTCCACCACTCCAACATTTCATTTTTCTAAAATATTATTTCTTTTTTGGCCATTAACACTACTTTTCCTCATATCTCTTTTAAATGGGGGGAAATAAATAGTGAATAAATGGGGATGATGACGATGAATTAAGTGAGTTGGATTCGCTGCACACAACAGTCAGCCATCTCATCAAGATACTGACGATGATGAGTATCAGTGAGTGCTCCGTACACACACAATACAAAAGTCATAATTCGACTTTTAATAATTGATAAGGTAGTCTGTTGCCTGCTCGTAGTATTCATGTCAGTAGAAAATTATTATAAAACACGAGTATTAATAATTACTCTTATTATTTATCATCCAACTTTACATTTTGTTTTTTTTCCAACCCCCTGCGCATTATTGCATCTCATGATTTGTGAGGAGGAAAGGTATGTAGCAGTTGTTTTGTGTGGAATGAATGTGTGTGGTTTTTGGTTTGATGATACGTGTGTTTTATACTGACTCCTTTATTTACGCGTCCAACAACACAACTAAATAATATTTTCAAGTTGATTATGTGCCATGTCATGTCATTTGTGTGTGTGTGCACTTGAGCTGTTTTTTATTTTTGATGGGATGATAGAAGGGAGAGATTGATAGTATTTATTTTGAGAATGATAGCATAATATATTTATTTGTTATAAAACACGCAGAGTAAACAGCCCCATTGCAAGATAAATATATATAGGCAATTCTTCTCACCCTATAGCTACCTCACATAGAAAAGAAACAGGTACACACAAAATAATAATAAGGCATACATATTTTTTTTTCCTTCCAACTTTGTTTCTTGTGTCACTTTTACCTGTGATTTGTAACCTATACCGTACGTCTCTATATATAGCTGCAGCATGCATACCTCAACGTAATAAATAACAAGAATAATAATAATAATAATAAATAATATGATATTCATCTGTAGAAAAAGCAAGCGACCCTTTTTATACTACGTATCCATCAGGATTGAGTCCATATTTGGCTAATCCTCTCTCTCTCTCACTTCGAAATATAAACTTATTNTTGTTATGAGGAGGCTACAGGCTGACATGACATTTGAGTAGTCACATGAAACATGACGACTCTCTGTTTGCTCTCTTTGGGAAAAAGTTTATTTGTATTTGGAGTATACCTACTTGGGTATACAGAATACAGTGGAGTCGGTAAAAAGTACAAGAGATTTTTGGTTTTTTATCGGAACAGAAAGATAAACAAATGAAAATGAAACTCTCTCCCTCTCTCTTTCCTTCTCTTTTTCTCAATCTTGTCTCACAATCCAACTAACTTTTTTTATTTAGAGCTGCTACTGCTGCTCCTCCTCCTCATGTTTTACTAATAAATATTTATTTAAATATTCAAAATATTTATCATGTTAGTATCACCATCCTACACATCATATCTAATAATATTTCACTCAAAAAAACACATGCACACGAGGCATTATGGAAAAAAATAAGTAAGATGAGTACAAAATCACCGTTTTAATATTTAGAACATTGACTCAATAATCAAGGAATAAACCCTGACACTCTTCAAAAAAAATAATATATATGTCGGCATGCAAAACTGAGCGAGCATTACAATGACATATTGTTATGCTAAAAAAGGAAGTAATGTAAAGACTTTTTTTCGTAGCTGTCTGTGTGTGGCAGCTTTGCATGATGATCTTAGTTTGCCCCATCATCATTTGTCAACAGACTTGATATTTTTTTAATATCTGAAAACCAATAAGCCACATTGAAATCTGAGAGCTGCTTGTTAAAAATATCTACATTTTTATTCAAATTTAATGGCATGCACCTGCTGACGATTAGTAAGAAAAGTATAGAGTGCTGTAGTATTGTTACAAGTACAAGTGTTTATGCAATATAGCACAATATGAATAAATAAATATACCTAAGCGGTTGTGATAAGTGTGGGTGTATTTTATTGACTCGCGTTCCCCTGATTATTCAGCCCTTAGAACGCTTTGCATTGCTACTTTACACCAATAATATCCTTTTGCATTTGATAAATCAGAGTTTGAAAATAGCTGCACAAAAGCCCCATTATTATTTTTCCACATGCAATCTATTGAGCTCTGCTATTGCAAAAATGCGCGGCATGTTGAATAGTATGGGTTTGCTGTGTAGCTCATATAATTCAAGTTTACCAACTACACATCATAAAAGGCACATGTTGAGTAAGCTTCATTTTTTTCTGGAGTGAATGAGCAAGGTAGTGTGTGTTTCTTTCCACACAAACCAATAATACTGACCGACTGCAAAAAAGGCAGAGAGATATAAATATGCTGAGAATTTTGTATGGGAAGTTCACTCGTACGCTGGTGCTGCCATTGCAATGCCCCTCCGTAAACTTGATCCGCCTGTGCTAGGTTATGTCAATGCGTATCATTATAGATCATCACCATCAATTCATTAGCATCATATTTATTTTATACAGGTGTACGTACATGTACATAGGTAGGTATAGTGTCAACATTCAATAAGCAGAAATATAGAGAAATAGATGGCCTTCTTTAAATATCCCAGGCAAAGAAGAACAAGTGTAGAGATTGCGTGCACGATGCAAAATAGGCATTTTGCTCATCATGATCCTCCCAAGCTCAATACCACACTTGTTTTGCACATACCTCTTCAACTTTACTGCATTTCTACACACAACAACAAAGTGTGTGGTTTTTTACACTGCACTCTTCAATGCCAGCACAGCCTACCATTATAAACGACACAAGTATTAACTTTAATTCAAACCATTTTTTAAAAACTCTAATCAATCTAATGCATTGTTAGACAAACTAACATTTAACTTGAAAAAAAGTATTGTTGTAGGCCTCTTGCCCAAGTCTCTGAACATGCTCAGCTATTCCTTCTCTCACAGCGGCTTGTTTACTTTAATCTGTTGAATAAATGAGATAATAAATAAATATGAAGGGATGCGGGTGCTTAGCAATGCAAAATTTTATTGGGAATCTGAATAAAATATTAAAAAATGTAATAATGATAGTGATAAAAAAGTGATTATCAGGTCATAGAAGAATAGCAAAATACAATTTGATGGGAGTAGTAATTGTTGTGAGTAGACAAGTGCATAAAAAAAAGAGGAAGGAAGGATAGGTGAATAACCCATCTTTTTATTTTTCTTAAGCCTCTTGTTCGCTTTTAGACTACACACGTGTTTTTCAAAACATTCACTGCACCATCCGTCGTCCTTCTCCAGGAGGATGTTTTTCAACAAATCAGATTGGATTTCAGGGTTCAATGGCTGAGCGAGACAGGCTGACAAAAGCAACAAACAAAACACACAGGTAATAATATTTTCCTTGCGATTCCTTATGAGATAGCTGTACACACAAAAGACGTACGCGGAAACAATGAAAAGCTGAGCATTATTATAATAACCCGCTTAATTAAATTGTAAGACAAGCCAACTCATAACCTTACATGATCACGACTCTCTGCGTACAGCTATAATACACTTTCTTTTTACTATCCAATAATCATATTACATAATATGAATGTATGGAGGAGGAGGATTTTGCATTGGGATATTTTTTGAAAGAATGTGTGAGCACTGCTCACTGAGCAGACAAAGGATCAGAGGATAATTATCAGGCAAACAATTTTTATTTTAAACAGAATTGCATTGGATTATTCTGACACCAACATGATCACCGATCCGACACGAACATCCTGTCTTGATATTAATCAGACATTTCATCCTCTCTTCATCCTCACATCTCATCATCATATGTATATATTATTATTTATTATTCCTCATCAAAACAAAGTACATAAAGTAAAAGCAATCAATTTTCCTTTTTCCAATTACCAGTAAAAAAATAGTATTATGGTTATTGACATTAGTTGGTATTATATACTGGGCCCACTTCACAACTAAATCATAACTTGTTGTACATACTTTCCATCCTTGCCAGTTTCAACCCTTTTTATTATTTTTTATTATTATCGCCCTTTCTTTAATGAAGTGAGTCAACCAAGCTTACTGACAAAAATCTAAATGCTACTACTAAATATAATGATAGGATAATACATAATAATTCGGTACAATCTAAAAAAAAAGAAATTGTTTATTCTTCTTCTTCTTCCTGGCCAATTTCAGGTGAAACTCTGAATAGCACAAATTATTTGCCTTTCTGCCCCATTATCCTTCATCATTGTCATAATCATCAGAATCATCATCATCCCCGTCATCACCATCGTCACAACATCCTACTCTGCACTGTGTACAAACAAATGTATTGAGCGTAAGCAAATAAAACTTTTTACGCACTTTGCACACTTTTTACAGGGGATTGCACAATGTCCTATTGTATTTATGCATGCGCATCCGGTGATTCAGAGGAGCAAAGCAACAGCACACCAGCCTTGTACAGTTTTTTTTGGGGGGGACCTGGCTCCATGCATGAATCACTAAAATGGCATTTCACCAAAAAGGCAAAAAAAAAATTGGTGAAATTTGCATCCGAATTTTGTGGTTTCAATCTACTCAACTTACAGCCGTTCTGCCTGCCGGACAAAAGCAAAATTAGAATAGAAAGGGTAACAACAAACAACAACGCCTGCCTTTCTGGGATATATGGGGAATGGGGATG
>JAITYZ010001242.1:0-20861 GCA_027744595.1 Paronellides praefectus | reverse complement strand
ACACATACCACTCTATGTGAACCATAACAATAAATCCAGACAGACATTTATGTTAAAATATTGTATGAAAAAATAAACCTGTTGAAACAGTCTTTCGAGACACGTTAGGGCAGGAGAGTGAGAGTTGTAAAGAAAACAGTCGTTTCTTCTTACATTTCTCTTGTTCATTTCCCTTCCCACATTTTGAAAACTGTTTTCTCTAACTTATTATTACACTTGATAAATAAACATTACAGGTGACTTTGGAAAATACACTTAGACGAGTCATCATAATGGAAATGTTCGTAAATGTAGCGTAATGTAGGCGATCGTTATGTACTTTTGTACCAGGTTTTTATATACTTGCTTGCGTCACTAGTCAAAAAGGTGAACAAAATGTGACTGTTCAGGGTTGGCCTTGTGAAAATATAAACATTGAAACTTCCTAGTTATCATACAAAAAATGAACAGAGATTTCATTGAAATGCTATATAGTTAACGACATGCTATAAAGGTCTAGTTTAATGCTTGCCAAAAAAAACAATTTGAGGTCCTCAACAAAGTGCATTAGAAATGTTTCCCTGTTGAAACGGTGCAATTAGCATCGGTCTCCGGAGTGGAAACGAAATAAACTGGAAAAGGGGGAAACTGAAATTTAAAAAGGATTCTTTATTTTCCATTCACTGTTATTTAATCACATAAAAACAGGCGAAATATCAGCAAATTGTTATAATTTACCTTATTTTTTCCTCATATTCATAAAGGTGGATACATGATTTTTGGGGAAAATAAGTATTTATAAACACATTTAATGTGATAAATGAAAAGACTTTCCTTGAAACATTTCAGCCCTGAGATTAGAAAAGTGTTTTTTGTTCGCACCCGAAAAATGTGGTGAGGGGTAACTGCTAGGTTTAAAAAAAATGAAAGGAAAAGTAAAATACTATTTTAACCTTCCTATTATATTATTGTACGCACGCAGTACATGCATTTGTAACTGCATTTGTATTAACGATTTTTTACCAACCTAGTTTTTTTGACAGTCTTTAGTTCAAATCTTTAAACAATAAAAATGCATCATGAATGATAGCTCGTTAAATGTTTCTCAGACCAAACCTGGCTTGACAGCCTAAAACAAACAGTTGTATTGAATGACGGATCGTAAAATGGTTCGTTTGTGTTAAAAAAAGTTTAGACGAGGTTTTTTTTTGTTTTAAATATGTATATATATCCTATAAGTTTGCTGAGCAAACAAAAAGCTAGCTAGCAGCAGCAGTGTAGTGGTTTGAGTCACGTCCAAGTGGTACCATTACCATCACATTATCACCGTCATCATCACCTTTCAAGCTTTCAAGTACATATCATATATCTTTTATTGCTGACACTTGTTCCAGCGGTGGTGACGACAGCAGATGACAATCTAAAGATTCCAGACAATTTGTCAATAGGGGAGCACTCATACATAAGTTTGCTTTATATGAGCAGCAAGAAAGCTTCATGTGAAACATAATATCCTTCAACAGGCGAAAGGCCTTTCTCTTCGGTAAGCAAAGCTAAAAGCAAAAGCATAAACCTTCGTAAAAGGTGTATCGCTTTTCCCCTGAAACCCATATACCTACGGACGTGTAGACAAGGAAAGACACGTTTTTCCGTAAAATCTCCTCTGTTAAAACCTCAGTTCGGTCGTTGGAGCAAATTGAACCAGTATACAACGACCACAGATACATATAAGCGATAGTAACCGAAAATTCTATTTATAGGGATGGTTAGACCATCAATCTTAAAATAATTCCCCGATTTCATTAGCATCACATACATACTGGATAGGGTTTCAATTTTCAATTTAAACCTGAATAATAAAAGGTAGAAAGATATTACATGGCTTCAATATCCTAACATATTGGTATTCCACTGAATATAAAACTGAAATCCGGCGCTTATACATACATACAACATTACTATGTACAAGGTGTAAAAAGGTACCGTATATGCTTGTTACCGTGTGTGTGTGGTATATTTTGAAAAGGATAATGCCAGTGACCAATATACGAAAAATATAATCCCAGCGAGATTAATCAAAGCAAAGAGAATATAATCATTTTGTTGAGTCGTTAGTCAGGGAGTAAAGTTAAGAACTGAATTTGCATGTTTTAATCAATACAACCAACACCCACGCTCTTATTATTGCAAAACGTCTTATCATTACAAGCACTTTTCCTAGTAGTTTTTCTTGAAAAACCAACAACATACTCATTCATTGAAGTAGTATACCTGCAGGTAGTTGCTTGCCAGCTTTGAAAGGGAAAGAATCCGTTTTTTAGGTAATGAAACTCATCAAGATAATTGTCATTTCGTGTAACATGTGCAACATTTCATTATGACCAATCAACTTTCTCTCAACTGTCACCGTCACTGCTGCTCATATCTACATCATATTCCATTTTGCACTAAATCTTTGATGCTTTTTGAAGTATTACATTCTGAGAAACGTTTAGTTTTAAACTGGAAAAAAGGAAAAATGACACAGAGTTCAGTTTGTTGAATCAGCCATATAGTTATTTTAATGGTAATGTATATTGGCTTTATTGGATAGGTTGGTATTATTTTACTATAACGGTATATATCACCATTTAGATTGCCGTTATATCAATCTTTGACTAGCTATATTGATACCGGAAAGTCCTACTTTATTTTGAAAAGTCTTTGTCATCTCAGAACAGCAAAAAATTCACTTTGCTGTACTTGGCGGAGTACAAACCAAAAAGAGCACTCCTGTTTTCACAATACACCAAGAC
Organism: Paronellides praefectus; assembly: GCA_027744595.1. Classification (NCBI taxonomy): domain Eukaryota; kingdom Metazoa; phylum Arthropoda; class Collembola; order Entomobryomorpha; family Paronellidae; genus Paronellides; species Paronellides praefectus. Next base: position 18,087 of record JAITYZ010001242.1, on the reverse strand, counting down.
TCCTTCATAAAATACATAAAAGACTTGGAATAATGCAGCAGGGAACTTTATAGAACCTAAATATGTGCAAAAATGAGGAACTGGGTAAGTAGAGAGGAAAGTAAATATATATCTTGAAAATGTGACCTGGGAAATGTAAGGAGAGACTGAAGTGAGAAGGCTGTACTAGAAACATGAATTAAACAATACATAGAAATGAAATGACATTTTATGTATATCCGGCTGAACCAAAGATTTCTGACCCCTCTTGCCATTTATAATTCCAAGGAAGCTGGGAAGCCAAGAATGTTAAAGAGGATCTTTCATTGCTATATAAAATACCATGCGTGTATTTTATTTTTTATTTCCTAAAGTTGCCCTAGGTTGGCTGATCTCATAAATATATCTCATATGATGTGTCTCAGACATGAGCAATATAAAATACAAAATAATAAGTCTCATCATAAGTTTAATCTGAGCCACAACAAAGGTTACTCGTTTTCTTCCCCTCCATCTCTGTAATCCCCTCTCTTTTGCTATATATTTGTATATTGTATCTATATGTCTTTCTCGCATTAAATGGGAATGCATAAGCTCAAGTTGGGCTCCCCAACACATCCTATTTTTTTCGTTTTTTCTTGTTGTTAAAAAAAATTGCTGCTTCAAGTAAGTGGGTAAACCGAGATGTGTGTAAAATTTAAAGTCTATTATTATTAGGTTGGTTTCATGCGGATATAGCAACATGGATATAGCGGATATATTCAGTCAAGCTTTAAATGACTCCATAATATATTTTTTGATTACTAAAGTGAAGGACACAATTCATCTGAAGGTAATATTTTAAGAGCAGCCGAATTGTATAAATAAGAATAAGAAGTGTCTACTGTGTCTACGTAAATGCAAAGAAAAATATCTATGCATGTGAACTTCAATGCGTGTACTGTGTAATGCACAGTGTGAGTGTGTGTATCCAGTTCTCTTTTATATTTTTATATTTACACACTAACACAGTAGTAAGTAGTAAAAGTAGTAGAAGTAGACGACGACGTGAGCTTGTTCGAAGAATGATTTAATGCTGATGTATATGTATGCTATGTAAGTTATGTNGTAGAAGTAGACGACGACGTGAGCTTGTTCGAAGAATGATTTAATGCTGATGTATATGTATGCTATGTAAGTTATGTGTGTATTGCACCATAGGAAAAAAGCACTTTCCTTTATTACGATAGCTTGCACAACTTTGATTATGTTATGGGATGGTGACGGTAGGCATTTGGGGAAACGCAAATCATTTTGTTGAATGGCATACTTCATATTCTCATGCTTTTTGTGTTTATGTTCCATAACGTTATTGCCACAACACAACTACTACTCTAATATATATGGCATTTATACCAAAATATATGCAGGTCATTTTTCATCCAATTTAAATCTGCCTTTTCTAAAAAAAAATACCTACATTCCACAATCAGATGCTTTCCAAATTCCAAACTCAGCACATTACAACTTGGACGCTATGGGCATATTGTAAATTGATATTCTGCCTTTTCTCAAAAAATACCTACATTCCACAATCAGATGCTTTCCAAATTCCAAACTCAGCACATTACAACTTGGACGCTATGGGCATATTGTAAATTGATATTCAGAGAAGAGTAGTTTTAATAGTATAAAAACGTAGAAATGATAATCGTTTGAACGCGTGGGAGGATGAGAATAGGTATGTATATAAAAGAAGAAATTGCAAAAGGGAGTAAGAGTTCAGAGCGGCTTAGAAGGAAACCGAGAAAAAGATGGGAAAATATATTTATGCATGTATGTACGTTTGGCAGCGCAGAAGACAAACAATCTGATTTAAAAGTTTTTTTTTGCTTTTCAAGACAGCAGTGTAAGCAGTTGGAAGATGCTCTGGTATAATAATGACAGAAGCGGAAAAAGTCTCTGCTCACATGTTACAATGAAAAGTAAAGTAAGTGAAGTAAATGGCAATTTCTGTTTCCTGCATTTCCTCCGTATTCCTCGTGTACGTAATTGTGTGTATATATTCTACATTATATAATATTCTACTTCTCCAGGGAAGAATACACAGTGCAAAAAAAGGAAAAGCCGCTGACGTAGCTGGCGTAATTTAATAGTTCTTTGTACTACATACATATTTCCTGAGAAGCCTTTGAATATATAACATGTATAACAGCGCATACCGCTGCAATAACAAAAAGTGATAGTGATGTGGCGTTGGCGGTAAATGTAAGAGGAGCGTAAGAGTTAATACAACAGGAAAGTATCATGAATGAAGGAATACGGCGGCAGTAGTTGCATTGGTATTTTTAATGGTAGAAATTACATTGCGTATATATAAAAGTGATGTGATGTGGTTTTGTAGGTGACGATGGGTAATGGACTCGTGATAAATTTCTTTTATCTCCCAACACATTCATTTTTGCTCTCTCTTCCACAAGTGGGAGAGGAAGGGGATTCAGACTGGTGGTGTCGAAGAAGTGGTAAAGGGTACATACACATAAGTATAGAGTCTATACTATAGACAGACACGATGACGGCAAAGACAAAGAGACAAGTAGCAGAAGAGAAGGATTTTCTACTGTTTTAAGCACCGATGGGCAAAAGTTTTTGAAAAGGAGAGAGAGAGAGAGGAAGAGCCATTGAGCTATATATATTATATACATTATGTATAGTATTTATAGTGTGTATAGTTAGTAGGGTAAAAATGAAAACGGGAAAAGACAATAGAAGAGAGGGTGTTGAAAGGGAACACTGTGACGTGAGATATGTCACCTGAATTCTCCAAATAGTGTGATCGATTGCACAAACCGTGAACCAATGAATTCATGTGTTATTCTGAACCCGCAAGAGTCGAGGTTGATGTAATGTGTGGTGTTGCAATAATGTGTGTGCTCATCTTACGTGTGTACTATAAAAAGATTGCACTTTTCTTTTTCAGCAACAAAAAATATGTTTTAAAGTGATACTAAAATCTCAATATGATAATGATTGTGGGGTAATGCAGGAGCTCATCTGCTGTTCCTTTTTTTACCACAAAAAAAGAAGACGAAAACGTCCGCAGCAGACGAAAAAGAACATCAACCTTGCTGTTATGTTTGTACTTTTTTTTACTAGCACTCGGTGGCTATTTCCAGGCACTCCAAAACTCAATCTTTCTTTTGCCTTCACACTTGATCTGCTCTGTTTTGTTTTGTTATGTTGTAGTAAAAAGGAAATATTAAATTCGGATGCTAGTAGTCTCTTTTGGAACAAAACTGTACAAAAAAGTAAAGTGGGGCAGATATATTGTTTATAGAGAAAAAAATATATTTTTTATGTATTGATGATGATGATGTTCCTTTGTAAAAAAAATGTAAATATGGAGAATGGAGTGCAGTATGTTTTATGCCCATTTTTTTTTTTTTTTAAAAAAAGAGCTCCATATGTTAAACAACTTTAACTTTATTCTGGAAGAGAAAAAGGCTAAAAATATGCGAGAGAGAGATGTACTTCCAGATAGAAGGAATTTTGTAAGCCTCCAGCCTCAAAATACAAGAATGCTGTGGAGCTTAATGTCCAATATGGTTAACGTTTTTATAGGGACTTTTGTAGTGCCCAAGCTTTGTCCTCAGAGTGAATTTTTGTCTGATTCTTGTCCAATCTATAACCTTGCTTGGCCATATATTATATTGAATTGACTAAAAAGTTGTTCGTATGTATCCAGTTTTAGAGTTTAGACAGAAAGCTGTCACTGCGCTTGTATTAGTTGGAGGACATGATCACATGAGGGAAAACATGCTTTGACACACCATGTATTAATAATAACAACAACACAACACATGAAACTTGTTACAAACGATATGTTGTGTGTTGGCATTGATTTTCATGAACAACGCGTGCTATATCAGAGTCTGAGACTTTGTTGTCATCCTCAAGACATTTGATATTATGCTTGAAAATTTAGTTTTTTTAGTTAAGTATCAAATGTACAATAGCGATATAACCCATATTGGCTTTATTTCCCACAAGCCCTTTAACATTAAAAATTATGTGTAAAACTACTCAATATAGGTATACATTATTCAATGCAAAATTTAGCAAAACTCTGAGAATTTTTACGATAGAGACATGTGTGATGTAGAACTCAAGTTTTCTTTCATTCTCGATGGCACCAAAGTTTCCACGAACAATATAACTTAATAACTTGTATCACCAACTTACCAACAAAAAAAACTTTACTCGTTCATGCAGACCAAAAGCTGTGGTGGGCGCCCCCGTTCAAAGTCACAATAGTTGGTAATTTCCTAGTGATATTATAGGACAGGCTAAAATAAGTTTGATACTGATGTGGTGACTGGTATAATCGCTGCATAAAAAAAGAATACATGCACATCTTTGACATTAAACATTTATTCATTTCCAACCAAAAAGTTGGGTATAACAGTGCCCCATTGAAGAAAAATGAAACTGTTTCACCATTAAAACTTGCCAAAACTCCTTCTCATTACACCCCATCAATGAAACTTTCATGTGGTTTGGCATTAATTGCACATATACGTATACGTAAGCAAAGGAAAAGTATATAAAATAATAAAAAGTGAGAATACGAATAAAATGCTGAAATGCACTTTTTTCAGGTCAATCGCCCCATCCCATCGAAGACATGAATATTTGTACTTGTCTTTTACCTCAGTTGACGAAAAGCGCAAGCAGGTCTCTTGTTCTGCATTCCCGATAAGGAAGCATGAAAAATAAATTGTTCAAGCAATAAAAAAAGAGATGTTATCAATGTCAGCGTAAATGATATGACACAGATGCAACCGAATCCGAGATGAATCAATGCAATATTTTTTATCAAGATATTTTATTTTAAAAAAAAGTTTTGAGCCCACTACTACTACACTGCAAACTGCAACTTCTACTCAGTGCCTTGTTGTTTAAATTTCAGGGGTTAAATAAAATCAAATACACCTCATCCGTTTACCCCCAAAGAAACGCTTTCAGTTTTATTTTGAACGACAAGTCAAATTTCCTCCTTTGGTGGTGGTTCAAACTGAAACTTGTATTATTATTGTATCAACGTCATAATATAAAAAATATAAGGAAAATGTAAGATGTGCACCGACGATCAAAGACAAATATTTCCCTCTCTCTCTATCTTACTTATCATGTTAGCCGGTCACGTCCACGTCACAGGGGCTTAATACGTGATTTCAATGTGATACCACTTTCCTTGCGAGAGGGACGCTCCGAGTGAAATTGGAGTTGTCAACAAGAACATAAGTATTGATTGTTTTGGAGTTTCAAGAAAATTTAATTTTCAGACTACAAAATCGTGAGCAATCTACAATTCAGCTTGAACGTACATAAAATATATAGTGGATCTCTTTCATTTCCCTTTCATGTTGATCGAGTCATTGTAAAAGTAAACGGTTTTGCTAATGAATGCTGAGAGCTCGGAAAATATCACTTTATAAAATGACGGTTATGTAAGATGTCATAAATACCAAAATGCTATACCATATTATTTACGTACAATGATGCCAGTATGCTTACTTTATCAAGTAGAAAAGGATTCCACTTTTCATGGAAAGAATAAAAACGCCCCTATTTTTCGTCGCAAATTCCAAAGTATTTTTTAAAAAGAATGACATGAAAGCAAAGACGGATGTATGTATGTAACGTGTATCTGATTAGCAAGAACGCAATGCAGCGTATTTCAAAATGTGATCTTGAAACAGTACTAACGTTTTAACAAAGAATTTGTTGAACACTGCCAACTGCTTGCTGACTTGTTATAATAATAAACCATTTTTTTCGATTCCATATAATTTTTCCTTTTTGTCTTAAGAGTAATATTATTACTTAACTAATTTCGTGCCTTTTTAAACCTTCGTGCGTCATTGCTCATCATAATTCTATATGGAATGCCTTCATCTTTCTGTGTAGTGTACTCTTGGAATCTAATTACTGTTTTGAATCTCTTAAAAAAAATCTGAAGATAAATCTCTTTAATTCGAAAAGATTGAGATGATTCGATAATTTTTATGACTATCCATTTCATCTGTTCATGAATGAATTATCGTTGATTGACATCAATATAAGCACGTTTAATACATGACGTCGTCGTTCTTAATGCCTTTTACATTAACATTAATCAAAGAAAGTAATAATAGTAAGCGAATAGAAATAGGATTTAGTATACTTTAATCGGACTATCACAAAATTGGGAGCCTCATTAAAAGTTTTAATGTAGTACCAACGTCAGTTATATAGCTCTTCAAAATAACTTACTCTCATAATTCACAAACCTTGCATTCAACTTTGCACGTATTCATTACTTCACACACATAAAAAAATGTCACAACAAACCCAGTGAAATATGTATGTATGTGTACCCATAAAAATCCATCCGGGAAAATGAATTCTCAACTTTTTTGTCGCAAAGATATATAAACAAAATCATTCTATAACATTACATTTCCAAATATGAATACATAATCTATTAGAAGTTAGCATGAGTGTAGTAAACTCGTCATCATAAATCATAATCCTTTTACCTTGTACAAGTCGCTTGTACTTTGTTCATGTATTTCACTGCCAAGGTGCTAAGGAGAAATATAAAAAATGCTTTCTGGCTTCCTATCAAGCGTATATAATGGTTAACGATCTACATATGTGCATTATGTATATATGTAGATAGGTAAAGTTTACGTTTTTTTAAATGTCTGCGATGACGAGTTTGAATCGATGTGACACATTGACATTCACTCGAGTAATAAAAAATATAAAGTTTTTTTCGCCTCTTTAGAAAGTGTGAGTGTAGAAAGCCACAAGGTGGTTGTGCGGAAGGAAGGGCTCAGTGTTGTGGAAATAAGTAAAACTACAAAAAATCGCAATAATGTTAAAGTCAAAACACAATCCACCCGATAATGTATTCAGGAAAAGGCAGGATGCTAAGGGAAAAGACGCTAAGGATCATTGATCGCACGTCTAAAAATATTTTCTATTTACATGTAGATTGAGGTAGTACGTCAGCCACAGACAGCAGCAATGACTATTTTCTGGTACTATGGTTTATGGCGGCTCTACTGATGGAATACTTTTACCGCCACCAAGAGCACACCACCCTCACATTCGCATTTGTAGACTAATATTATATTATTGGGTGCATGTGTGTACAGACTTTTTTGTCAAACAAGAAGAAGAAAAAAATAAAACGAAAAATGGAATCAACATCTCAAATCATCTTTCTTCAGCTTACAATAAATCCACTTGAGTGAGCATACAAAAGCAGTTATCTTCCCGAGGCAGTTGAATTTCGTATGTAGTTCTCAGTGAGAAATTCTCACCCTTCTTTGCTCAGTTTTTTTTAAAAAAGCAGTCATCTATCTATAGTAGCTATGTGTAAAGTCTCGATCATGAAAGCTATACATACATCAACAACAATCTGTAGCGCAGAGCTACCACAGGCACTCGCTCCCAAACGGATTACCTTTTTTAGGTTTCACCCAGAAAAACTCATTATTATACAGTATTCAACATCCCTTCTTGATCATCATTTTTTAGGAAAAACCTTCATGACTTAATACTGATTTCTGATTCAAAAGTATCCTTGATCCTATTTGTTTTTTTTTAAATATAGTAGACAAATTTATTCCTGGAACTATTATTATGTATGCATCAAGCACACGGACAATCTATTTCGTGGCAACAAGTACATTGCACTAACCCACTAACATGATGAGTGTTACTAGTCAAATCTGGAATTGTGGGTTTTTTGTGCTCTGATACTCTATAGGTCACAGAATATATATACAAAATAGATCTTCAGCAGCTTTTCGATTATACGTGTGGTAAGGATACTCGTGGGTAATTTGTGTTTGTCAAATTGTGTGGGCGAATGTCATCTTGTCACTTTCAACATAAAAACAGGAATGTTACGTAATCCGGAAGGAATAATATGAAATACGTGTGTGGGGAAAGGATATGCATGACAGAATTCCTGTGCAAGGAAGTGACAATCAGTCACATAAACAACTACACTTTACTATACATATGACTACATTATGACTTTGTATTGTGAATGTACTTGATACGTATATATAATATGACTTTGTAACTTTGAACGGAATCAATTTGCTGACTTGTAAATACAATAAATGTTGCATTACATTAATATCAGTGTGCACACATATATTTTTAACGCGGTGTAAGCTTATTATTTCAACGATATGTCACCAGATGCTCATTTGAAAGGGAGGGAATAATTAGTGAAAACAAATTTTCATTCACGTTTCTAAATTTTGGTACAAACTGAAAATAGTTGTTGATCATCATATTATTCAGCAATGTTAAACAACAACGTTTGTTCACACTACATTTGTGCATGTTTTTGTGTGTTGCAAAATGTATGCATGCATTTATTCCATTTCATTGTTACTTTTATTGCGGTGACATTATGATTTAAAATTAATTTAATGTTAACTGCCACCAAACTGTTCTCGGCATGCAAAGGTTATTGTATAAATATATACCACTCGTTGTTCATTGTTATGTTTCCTTTCACTCAATGTCAGATATATATAATGCTGCTGTATCTTTTATTCTCTACTCCAAGCTTTGCAACAAAACAACAAGAGAGCATTTTGTCGCACTGAATGGGTCTTTTCCCGAATTGTTATTATTATAGTAGAGGTAGTCGACGCACACACAAAAGTGATAGTAGTTGCTATTAAATTTATATTGGAGGAAACAATTTTGAACAGCCCGTGTAGTATTACTGTGTCAGTCTATTACCGAAACAGTGAAAGCGGATTTAGCGCGTGCTTTTAGTTTGACCGGGTTATTTGGTAGTACTATGCTGTCATTGTCACAAAAAGTGGTTGTGGTTGGCCACACATTACTTTCACCAAAGTAAACATTTTTATTGGTTAAATTAAAACTTTTTGCTACGAACATGTTCATTTTCAGTTTTAAACATTTCCCTACTTGTTGTTTGTCTTTCATCGTCATAACCTATTGGTGCTTTTTATTTCATTGTCACTCTTACCAAAAAAAGTCAAGTCTCACTTGAGAGCCATTTTAAGGACCCTTCTCACCATCATCGTCATTCATTGACTATACTGTAGTAAGTAGTAACTTTGGCTTTACTATCTGTATATCTGTGAAATAGAACAAATCACAATCATAACTATAGATATTGCTGTTGTGCAGATAAAGGATGCGGTATTTATTCAACTCACTCATTTTAGTAACATGTTCAATTTTTATCGTATGGGCCCACACTTGCTTGTGTTTTTTGTTGCTTACTTTGTTTTTTCTCTTGTGGATTTGGTGCCTATTCAATTATTCCTACTTCTCTAGAAAACCTACCTTACTCGCATACCGCCACCGCCTTTTTGTGATAAGCTGTTTTGATCTAAAAAAAAGTGTATGAATTTGAACAGTCCCATTGCACCCCACACTTGTTATGTTTGTATATCACCATTATTAGATGGTTTCTACTTGCAAAAAAGAACATCTCACTTCTATCACTGCTGTGTTGTCTCTTGTCTGTCTAAAAATATGATGTGATATGCTTTGACTAAAAATGTGACATTAATTATCAGACGCTTTTTGCACAGTGTAGGGTGGGCGAAAAAAGGAGGTTTTTGTTGGTATTTTAGGTACTATGCTACTACTGCAGTAGCTTTTGTATTGATAACAAGACAATTTACTGTATTACGTAGATCTAATAGTAAATATTATATCTATCTACATAACGTCTTTCCATTTTGTCTCGCTTCGCCTCTTTATTTTCTACGTGAAACAGTGAAATAATAAAAATAAGCGTCTTTTTAAGGCATGTATCTTATCTACCTCATCTTTTCCAAATTAAATGCTTGTTATTAAATTTTGTTGTTGTTCAGTGCAGCTAATTTATGTGTATCAATGGGAAAACTAGCTGAATAAGTAATATATCTATAAGGTTAGTTGTACACTTTCTGAAAATGACAGTAATGAAGCAGCAGATGTGCAGAAGAATGACTGATCGTTATTATGATTATGATGAGAGTTGCTTTTTGATTAGTATTAGAGGGGCTGGCCTCCTTCAGATTTCTTGATTGATAAGCATAGTTGGAATTCATTCCTTTTTTACTAGCTTTGCAATGATGCTTTTAGACAATACGAAACGAATGTAAATACATGCCTACAATGTTATTTTCCCTATAAGCACTTGTGTTACGTTCCATTAATGAAATAATAAAATGACAGAAGCTTGAATATTTTTCTTTTCGGTTATGCATAATGTGTACACTACTCAAATAAATAATTTATAAATACATAACACACCTGTGCCAAAAAATTTGCGTAGGAGTAAATTGATTTTGTTGGAAGCATTATTGTCTTCTGAACTAATTATTATTCCTTATATTGAATTATACTGCTGCAGGTTCTTTTTATGGCAACATGACTGAGCCACGTGTTATATAATATGAATTTATACGGCGACGTTTACTGTGACGTGCTTCAAAGTAGTCAAAGCAAATACACGGAGAAAGCTTGACTTAAAAGATGATTGTTGTTGAAGTTGTATACATAGCGTGTTGTTCTCTGCTTTCCTTAGTTGTCCTTGTTTTTTGTATGCATGTTATTATAAAAGGAAAACATAAAAATGCTACTTTTGGGACAAAAGTACGGCGTGCATAATGGTACCATATTGAGAATTTTGTCATAAAGGATTTTATCGGAAAGTTACGTGGGATTCTGTTGAAGAAATTCGTTTAAAAGTCCCACCCGTTATTATACCTTAAATTTAAATGCATAATTGACGTGTATCGGGATCATGATATCAATTCCAGCTATAAGACAATATTTGTACGTGGAAAATCTAGAGATGTTATTGGGAACGGTTTCTTTATGCAAGCCCTACACACATGTCCACAGGGACAAATTTACATTTTTTAAATATAGCACGTTTGTCAAAAGTAGACGAAAAGATAACTGTAGACGAACAAGTGCTACTATTTCAATTACAGAAAAGTTTTTTTTTGTTAAACAAAGTATTTGTAAGTCTGAGGAAACGTATCTTGAATAACAAAAACTGTCGATCAAAGTGCTACCAGACACTATTTGCCTTCTTTCGTAGATTTATTATGCGTATGCGTTCTCAAGCTTACATATTTGCGATTTTGTGAGAAGAATTTCAAAGAATCTTGCAGAAGGTACGTCGACTTTTGTACATACCATGTAGTATATGGCATGTATTTACCACCACCCTGCACATAAAAGAAACATACCCATATAAATGTGTTCTGTTCGTTGCACGACGTTGATGTGAATTTCGTACATCAAGTAATGTAGTAAAAGCCATCATATCATCATCTAGAGTTTGTCTGCTATGCTGGTGTGATGTTGACGTATAGATTCGTTTGCAAGTGTTCAATGTTCACCGGTCGTGAAACCCTTTTGACTCATCCGAAAATGAATCTCGAATCATAAATACGTGTAAAGTGAATTGAAATTTTCCTGACATTATTATTGATGAAAATTGAATGTAGACGGAACAACAACAACTATTGTACATGTAGCATGTACCCACTCTGCATCTATACAAAATAGTCAAAATGTAAGATAGTCGCAAAAGTGAAGCTCGTGCATAGTTGTAGTTTGTAGTTGTTGTAACTGCATCCTCTACTTTTAGCAAATCATTATCACAAATGGCAAGTGGTCACGTTCCATTACGCCTCTGGAATTGTATTACTTTTGAAAATTAATGGAGAGCGAATTTGTGTCGGTGGAAATTAATTCAAGTAGACATACATACATACACGTATATGCCATTCCATGTACAAATAGTAAACTGTGTTCCGACGACCACGGTTCTGGTACTACTACTGTCGTCATCTCATCCGAACATTCTCATCATTATTATCTTTCCCATGCATTGTAACAACGAGTTATGAATGTGCTTACAGTTGGAATGACTATAATTACAAAGAATGGATTTTCAGTTTCAAAATGCAAGTATTTCGCACCAGAAATAGAGCGCTTGCTTGAATTCGCGAAGCATGTTTGAAAATGGTTGAAATATTGTAATTTGAAGTCAGAAATGGATCCTGGTCTTTGATTGTAACGCAACTAAAGGAAGTAAACGAATCAGAGTATTTTCATTCTACAAAGCATACAACTCGTACCAAATATTGGACAATATAGTGGCAGTGTGCATGCATACACATTGATGTCTAAAGTGATTTTGATCATTGATTAGTAAATTGACGAAAGCATTCCAAGCACGGCGTATTATTTACTTTTGGTATCATTTCTCTTTCTATTTGTTTCAATATTTCGGTTATTTAAATGCAAATGTTGTAGTTGTAGATATTATACAGGTATGTGACTTTCACCCAATAAACGTAAAAATGGGTACATTTATTGGGTCAGGGTATAGCTGACGACCCTAGAAACATAAAGAGGGGAGTCTTTGGTTTTTGTTGTTTTTAGGGTCGTTAGCTACACCCTGACACTGAGTAGTCAAGGTGTAGCTAACGACCCTAAAAATATTTTGATGAGAAGAGGGTACCCTTACAATAATATATCATTTATTGAAATGTAAAAATACGTAGTTTTGGAGTTTTTTGTCCCCCAGGGAAATCGAGAAAGTTGTACAGAGTCTTATCAGCGCCTTGTTTACTCCCATACGACATAAAAACTTTATTTTTAGTTTGAACAAAGCTAAAAAAAATTACGCTAGGCAAAAAGCTAACGCAATGTCATCTTTGAGACAGTTCGTGTACAGTGGACTCTATTAATTAATGTTCCTACAGAAATCAAACGAATTCCCATATATATAACCCCACATATTTCCTTGATTTTGTAACCTTTTTGCAAACACGGGATGGATGCCCATCCATACAGACAGAAAATACAAAAGAAAGAAAGAAATTTGTCTGGTCTGTCAAAGTAATATGGAGTTGATAAGTCAAAAGTATGAGTAAACATCAAAAACATGTACTTTAACTGTAATACAAAAGGTACATGCGATTTGGCCATACTACATCATAAAACAAAAGTAATAATGATAGGAAATATGTTTGTGTTACATATCCATAATAATGACAATGGCACAATCTAACAAAGTATACATATACATACATCTAGGTATATATATACCTATGTGCAATTACCTACGCTTTTTCATGACACTATTTGCGGACCTAAAATTGTGGGTGCTACTTTCTCAATAATGACATTTGACATGAGTTGTTACTAACAACTTGTTAGTACATGACATCTTAACTTGTTATTACGACGACAGTTTTCAGCGAGGCAACTTTGTTTCCTCGAACAAGTTCACCTATCACAGAGACACACATGTGCAACTTATTATGTCACTACTGCATATTATATATAAATAATAAATAACATGGGAAGCTAGCAATTAACCTTGTACTATTTCTAATAATCCTGGGAAAAGTATAAATACAAAATTGTGTCGTTCGTGTCGTGACATACCCAAAACCTCTATTCATTGCGGGTGTGTATAATAGCCCAATACTAATAACTACAATGCTAGAGTTCACGCTAACTAAAACTTTTTTTTTTGAAGATGGAGGGAGAGGTTGATTGAACAAAAAAATAACACACAATTCTACTTTTAAAAGTAAGTTATTTATTGCCTATTCAAGCGTATTATATATTATATATAGTAGGTTTGTCTTTTTGGAAGGCAGCCACATGAAAAATATACTCTCACAACATAATAAACACAAAAGTAGACACGTATAAACATACATACACTATATTACCTGCTTCATCAAATCCAAAAAAAAAGTTGAGAAGAATCTGGGAAAAACGTAAACTTTTTCCTTTGGCAGCTTTCTTCTTGTGCAGTTCATTTATTTGATTAGAGTATAAATAAGTGCATGCATGTCAGTTGGATTGGCTTGATGTTGATGATGGAGTCATATAATATGACACCGCCTTTCCTCTTTCACTTTCTGTCTGCTTGTTATAATAATGTACCTATACACATACAATATTTATTGAGCATATTATTACATTCATAATAACTAATAACTAGGTGGTATATAGAAAGAACAAGGCCATTATATAGCATTTGTGTGAACTTTGACAATGGATACGCAATGGTACGGATTATTACTATTGTTATATGATGACCAATGTTAACATTTTTATTTTATATCGACTCCTTGTGTGTGGCATGTTACTCTCGTATTATTTTTAAAATGCAATAATTCTGACGAAACGATTATATTGATGATGAATACTTGCGTGTCTAAAATTGCTAAATTGCCACCTATGTATATGTATCGTCTTATGGCAGAACAGAGAGAACACACTATATTATTTCTTCATTTTTCTCCAGAAATTGATGACTTCTCTTGCTACTTCTTGTACAATTCATTCACTCACAAATTAGTTTCTACTACCTTTTTTTGTTTTCTACGTTACGTTTTAGTAACAAATTACCTAATGGATTGTTAGTGGATTTGGATATAAGATTCCAACGTTTTTGTTTCACTTATGCTTATTTTTCATAGTGAAATTTGTGTTGTTGTAAGTTGTTATTTTTTCATTATGCTTTCTCACATCCTGTGCTCGACAAACAAAAATAGAGAAAACAAAAAAGGAAGGGGCCAAAAAATATACTTTCTATAGCTTGTTTGAGTGAAAACATGCAAAACTGAAATTTATAAAGTTTTACTGGTTGGAATGTGAAACAGAGAGAAAAGGAGAACAAAGAAAACTGGTAAAAAATATGGCCGGCCTTTTGTGCCTTTGATCTTTAATGCGATAAGGGAACACTCCCCACATGGTATTTTTTTCTTCATTATTATGCGTAAAAATTATTGTAGATTGGACATGATATGGGACATGTGTTCGCCGGAAATCTATCCAAAACATATGGCACACGTTTTTGCAAGAATATTTTGGTTCTGGAGAAAAAAAATATGCATAAAATTTTAATATTTTTTTGCTTGGCAAAATGTTTAATTTTTATTTTCCTCCAGCAATTTGAAAACCCTCTTTACTGTAAAACAAATATACCTACATACCAAGTATATATATATATAGAATCTATATTATAGATAGGTATATATGTCAAGCGGAAAATGCATTGTTATGATGGCATATGAACATATTATAAAAATCAAAAAATACTTTGGAACATAAAAGCCAGGAAAAAAACTAAAAGCGTGTAATCACCGAGCCCATCCTCTTTTGGACCGAAAATTATAGTAATTAAAATTTGAAGATAAAAGCAAGCGTCATATACATTACTTGTTAAGCATGCATACAGGCAGATTATATAAGCTGGGGACAAGGAGTGCATTCATTCCATTTTCATTTTCACTTGGAAAATTATCTTTAAAACATTTTTTTTTTCATTACAGGACGTAAGCATAAACATTAGAATGTAGTGTAATAATTGAATAAGGAACACTGCTATAAAGCATTTTCAAATTACTTATATTGTTGCACACTATTTTACAAAAGTATGTAGGCATGTTACACTTTTTAATATCATTTAACTGTGTGTTCAAAATCTGAGTTGTAGAGGTAAGAATCAGAAAGAGGCTTTCCCTTTTATGCTTTCTCTGCCGCTTATGCAATTTACGTCACTTGCTTTAAAAACACGTCATCATAAAAAGAACCTGACGTTGGCATATTTACAAGAAATATATTGGTTGGTTGCGTGTAGGTATGTCTCTTTCCCTCTCTTTTTTTCTCCAAATGGAACAAACAAGCTTAAATTAATATGTGCATTGTGCACCATACCACCATGTTTATGTATGCGTAGGTGATGCTGCTACTCAAAGAAGAAAAAAAGTTTAGATGGGAAAACTTGTCCGTACAATTTTTTTTATAAAAATAAAATATTTAATACTAGTAGACTTTCTTTTTCCCCAAGCTCTCTCTCGGTCTTTCTCTCTCTCTCTCTTACAAACACACACAAAGAAGACTCATATGCCTAAACTTTTGTTTTTTATTTAGAAATAGAATATCGTAATAATCATAACCTGACAGTGTCATTCACGTATATATACAAATGTGTAGGTCTTGCTGCGGCTCATGAACTTTTTTCCCTCTGTTTTGTTTTTCTCGCAATTTTTAAAAAAGTCTTTAGTAAAATAGTAAAAAAGGGGAGAGAAAACATTTCCCTTGAAACTGCTCATGAATAGGTTAAATGATATGCAAGTATGGACCTTAGATTTTTGCGTATTTTTATTCTAGTCACAGGCCAAAAAAAGAAAGCAGAATGTAACGAATAATCAAACTTTTATGAAGAATATGTAGGTACATACATAAGGTACAGGTAGGTAAGCATTTTTACAAGATGCTGCTACAACAGCATATTATCAACAAAGTTGGTAAGGACAAAAACATTTGAAAATGTCTTGGGTTGTAATATAATAGCTTTAAATACTTTTTTATTTCTTCCAATTCTTCTGTTGCATATTTATGTTATTTTTTCTTTTGGGTTTATTTATTATTTTCCAAAAAAATACACAGCATACACAGCATTTCCTCTTATTATAAGGTAGATTGTGCAGAAAATGGCAATAAATTTAATGAACGATTGCTTTTTGTCCATGAATCAAAACATATCTAAACCAAAAACTGTTTTTATTTTATGTTTTTAGTGAAGTAAGCACCAGGGGCAGTTTTTTGGTTTAGTGTTTTAAAAAACATGGCCAAAGCTTTTATGCGAATAGAATTGAAAAAGTTTGGTTAAATAACTGCCATTGTTGTTGAGTGAAAGGGAAGTAATGCTACCGAACAAGGCAAGTAAAGGATTCAAAGTACGATAATTGAAGACTAAAACCGCACTTTTCCATTAACATAAACAAGTGGGGTTATAATGAGCAAATTTAGCAGTTTCCTCGAAAATTTCCCGGTTTTCCCTTTCTCTCTGAGATTGAAATCTGTTCATATGTAACATGTTATAAAACAGGAGGATCACGGTAAAGGCTCACTTTATAGAAGAGAGTTTGGGTGAGCGATGATCCAATGAGCAGAGAAACAATCGCTTGTGTACGTGCTCTTAAAGTATACAGACATTATAATACTTTATCCTGCATATTTAAAAGTTTGTATACAGTAAAGTTCATATATCTGTATATTTTTATGTATGGAATAGTACGATGTGAATCTTCTCTCTCTCTCTCTAGCTCATTTACAATTCTTCCGTGTAATTTCATCCTCATCTAGAAAGTTTAGTGCTTGCTCATTGGAATGACGCCAATGTTTCTTGTAAAATCATTAAGCGTTCTACTATGCCGAATCTTGGATACAACTTGTTTCCGGATGACTTGTGGTACGCTCTTCTCACTCAACCAGTTTAGGTACTCAAGTAGTAATAGTAGTGAATAGTAGAATGGTACGGCTACTCTCACTGAATATATGAGTTGAACAGAAAGTAAACAGGAAAAAGCAGCAAGGTCTCTCTGTTGATGGTGGTGTCTTTTGACACAATTATCATATTGCTCTCACCCCGTCGTCGCAGCCTACCTGATTTATTGGGATAGTGAGCCAGGTAATATAAACAAGAGTGACGATTATGCAATAATATATATGCATGTACACACGGTAAACATTCATTCAGGAAGCATAGGGCACCCCAGGAGGTCAAACACACTCTCACTTTTGATTTGATTTTTGTTTTTCGGCTGATGATGATGATGATGACGATGATGATAGTGGGACTTTTTGTGCTTACATATGTCTCCATATGCAGTTTTTTTACTTCTGCGGGTACAATTACATATATTGAAATGTTGACAAACAGAGCCAAAAGCATTTTGAGCTTTCCTAGAAACGCGTATCCTGTGCATCACGCTTACCACTTTTTTGTTTTAAAAAAAAATTCACCAAACATCTACTATTTACCCACATAAGTTTGCACTTAACGTCACCCCGAGCAAGAAGTTATTGGAATACATTTATTATCACACCATCAAGCAGCAGCAGAAAGGAGGAAAATCCGACAAAATTACATCAATGACTCACACTTTGCTGCTTTGCTACTTTTTTCAGCTTTTGTAAGTTTCATTTTATAAAATCATAATAATAATAAGTACATATACAATAGATACACAT